>BQMZ01000172.1:0-87644 GCA_036984285.1 Chlamydomonas sp. KOR1 | reverse complement strand
AAGCATCTCAATGCTGTGGAGGGAGGCGTGAGGAAGTATGTCCTGGTGCGCTGCACGCGGCGTCCGGCACCCCTCATTCCACGTGGTTTGAGGGGACTGGGCTGCCATACGCGGGAGGCGCAGGACCTGGCGGGGCAGAACAACGCGCCGAACGCAGAGCACTACGTGGAGGCATACTTCTCCCGTTTGAAGTCGTACTGCGGCTGACAAGCGTCGCGCTCGCTGAGGAGAAGATGGGGCGCATGTGTCAGCGCAGCAAGCCCAGCATGCTGATCATGCAGCTGCTAGGGCTGCAGGGCGAGTGCACTCCCTCAACTCGCACCGCGTGATGCAAATCTTCTTGGAAAGGGTAGCGAAGGTGGTGCGAGAGGAGCTGCACACCGCGTGCCGCTGGCGGGGAAGGAGGTGAGCGACTACCTAACCACATGGCGGAGGTGATAAGGCACGCTGATCTCATCTGGGAGCGCATGGGGCCCAAGGAGCAGCGCAAGGCACTGCGGAAGCTGGCGCACAAGTGCGGGCGGATGACTCCGACGCCAGCTCGGGCTCAGAGTCCAGCAGCGACTCCAGCCAGTCCGAGGAGGACAAGCACCGCCGCCGCCGTGGCACGCGGCACGTGTCTCTCCCCTCGCGCGCTGCAGACCAGCGCGGCTCGTCCGATGCCGCACAGCGGACCCCTCTCCCTCGCCGCGCCGCAGCTCCAGCCCGCCCGCCAAGGTGGCCGCTCTTCGCTGCAGCCGCCTGAGTCCTGCCAGCTGTGCAACACGGTGGGGCACACCGCCCGTCCTGCCCGCAGCTCAAGGCCATGGCCAGCAGTGTCGCGCCACGCAGCAGGCTCGGCCGGCCAGACAGCGGGGGCGGCCGGCGGCACGGCCCCAACCAGCGGGGGCGGCAGCGGTGGTGGCAATGGCGGAGGCCAGGGCGGCCCACGGGGTGGCGGCCAAGGAGGAGGCGGCAATTACGGTGACAGGTACGGCAGCGGCAACGGAGGGCCCACCGCGCCGGCCTCAGCTGCCGTACAACCGCCCTCAAGCATCTTCGGACCCGTCGCGTCCGCCTATGATGAGCAGCCGCCCGCCCTGCTCCATCTGCCAGAACCCGCACACGGCGCTCCGGACTGCTGGGTCGGCAACCCTGAGAAGCGCCCCCGTACGTGCAGCAGTACCTTCAGCGGTTCATCACCGCTGACGCAGCGGCACGATCAAGCACCTGATGGAGGCGCGACGGCATGCAGGCCATCACCACATCCTCTCAGGCGCTTGGCCCCAGGCCTTCGCCACCTTTGTGGCCATGTCCACCATGGCCCACGGACGCAGCGACGCGCCGCCGCCACCGCCGATGCCGCCAGCCGCACCGGCCTACTACGCGCCCAGCACGCACCACCCGCAGCTGCAGCTGCCCCAGCAGCTGCCGCCCCGCACCTCGCGACGCCAGCGCCAGGTGCCGCCAGCGGCGCAGCGCCGGCAACCCGCAACGTGTTGTCTCCGGACCTCGCGGACGGCGTGCTCGACCACTGCACGGATGAGGATGAGCTGCCTTCCTTCCGCCGAAGCGCAGGGATGGTCAGCAAGGCGGCACTCAAGAGCTCTGGCCCTGCCTCACGGCCGGCCCCGACCGTCTTCGGACCTGGCGCAGCTCCTGTGTGCTGACTTCGCGCCCATCGCGCAGCCAGTGCGGAGAGGCGCACGCCACGCTCAAGTCTCAACCTGTGCCGCTCAGCTTTGAGGTGGCCAAGCCCGCGGTCAACGTGTACCCCCGCCCGGAGCTCCAGGGTTGACGGCGGGTACCACCACCTCCACGCCTGGCACGGCTCTGGTGGACGGCGAGCTGCTCAGCGTGGGCCTGGCTCGGGCGGTGTCGTCCATCGAGGTGAGCGTGCAGGGTGAGCAAGGGGCACTGGCGCGGCGTCTGCGCGGGGCAAGCGTGCCTCCCATCGGCTTGGATATGGCGCTACGGCAAGGCAGCTCCGCCCGCCACTGCCCGGCGGCAGGGACGTGTGGTGGCCAGCCGCAAGCCTGTCAGACCGGTCCTCGCACTCTGTGTCCAGCTCCGGCAGCACCAGCAGCATGAGCACCTGCAGCAGCTCCGCTCTGCACCCCGCTCCCAACTCAGCGGCTTCTCGGGGGCCTCGGTGCTCAGCGCTCCTGCCGGCCGCAGCAGGGTGGAGGTCAGGCATCTGGGCCCGGGCCTCAGGGTCCGTGTCGTGGGTGCCACGCAGGGCATGGTGCCCATCGGGCGCCTTCCGCCCGAGCAAGTCCAGCACGCCCTCCGCACGCGTCCCGCGCTGCGTGCCTACCTGCAGCGGGAGGTGGGCATGTACTACCAGCGCGGGGCCGTGGGGATGCGGTTCCTCCGCCCCATGGGCCGGGACCTGCTCAGCCTCTCCTACACGGTCATACGAGACCCAGCGGCCAACACCAACCTCATCACGGAGGAGGCCAAGGCCGCGGGCCTGCCGACCGTTCCACTTCCACCACCCTCATCACCTCTCAGGACAGCGGCACGGCTGTGCTGGGGGAGCTCATCCTCGACAACCTGGTGTTCGTGGTGTTGCCAGGCACGCCGCTGGAGGTGTGCATCCCGCTCACGCAGACCCTGGTGGTGCGTGGCACCGGCCTGTACTCCTTCCTCATCGGCAACCAGCAGATGAAGTACATCGCCGACTCCTGGACAGCTACCCGCAGCTGTGCACCCGCATCCGCCCCAACATCATCACGGCGCCGGACGCCTACTACGAGATTGAGATGGAGCGGTGCGGCGGGCAGCCCCTGCGTGCTCAGCGGCATTGCGCCTAGCGGCGTTTGTGGGCCGTGCCCGCCTTGCTGCCCCTCTCCCCGCTGGCGAACATGGCGGAGCAGGAGGCGCCGCCGCTGGGCAGCGCCATGGATCAGGTGGGGCCGCCGCCCTCAGGCGTGGTGACGGAGCAGGAGGCGCCGCCGCTGGGCAGCGCCATGGACCAGGTGGAGCCGCCGCCCTCAGGCGTGGTGGCGGAGCAGGAGAGGCGCCGCCGCTGGGCAGCGCCATGGACCAGGTGGAGCCGCCGCCCTCAGGCGTGGTGTTGCAACAGCAGGCGCCGCTGCTTGGCAGCGCAGCGGATCAGGAGAAGCCGCTGCCGTCTCCTCCGCGCCGCTCCATCGTGCGCTCCTGCAAAAGATCCGTGCCAGGGCAAGCGCAGCTCCCGCCGCGGGTGACGGGCTTCTGCGGCTCCTGCTCGATGAGGGCGCCTCGCGCTGGTCCTTACCAGAGGAGGAACGGGAGCCTTCTGAGCCCGAGCCGCGGGCCTGGTGCTGGCCGCCCGCCGTGGCTTAACAGGGTCATGCGCTCTCCGCCCAAGATGGACTTCTCGGCCCCAAGCTCGCTCACGGCCATGCCCTGCTCGTTCGCAGCCGTCAACGAGCACGTGCTTTCATCGTCCATCTTTGGCCCTGCAGTGCCAGCAGCTTCCAGCGAGGCCTTCGCCCTTTCTTCTCCTCATTCTTCCTCTCCAACGCTGAGCAGCGCGCCGCCAGGTGCATGAGGCCGACGACGGGTACAGCTCTCCACCGCTTCCCTCCACCGATGCATTGGTGCGCACGTCCGCTGGCGTGCTGGTGCGGAACGGCAGGGACATAGGGCTGCGCTCCCGACGGGCGCTGTCCTCCTCCTGCAGCGACGGCGGCGGGTTTGATGGTGCACCCTGGCGACTCGCACGTTGTGGAGCGGCTGGTGTTGCAGGCGCAGGCCACCTGGTACGAGTCCCTGCCCCAGTGGGGTGGGAGGAGTGGCTTCATGCCCAGGCGCGTGTGGAGACCAGGCGCTACGCCCTCATGCAGCGACCCCACCCTTGGGGTAGGAGGCGGGGTCTATCGTGCTGACGCCTGGGATGCGTGGGCCCCTCACTACGCTCGCATGCAGGCTGCCATGCAGCAGCGCCCACCGCTCCTGGCACGCGCCGTGTTCTCCCAGGTGGCGGAGGCCCTGCTCATGCTGCACCTTCCACCCTCGGACGCGCTGCATGGCCGCTTCCCATCTGCACCACCGGGGCCCTCGCTGCACGATTTGCTGGTTGTGTGTCAGCACCGGCAGCGGGAGGCGGACGACCTGTCTCACCTGGAGGCGAACCACGCCGCTGCGCTTCGGCCCCAGGCCATCGTTCGCGCCGCGTGGCTGGCGGCTGGCAACTACGTTTCGCAGGGCAGGCTCACGTCGGACGAGGCGCTGGCGCGCGTGGTGAAGGTGGCCAGAAGCAGGGCTTTGACGGGGCGCGCCTGGGTTGGGCGCTGTATCGTCATCTGGAGGAGTGGGAGCTGGGCGTCCAGCGCTGGCCTGCCGTCCGCGCCATGGGTGCCGGGCCGCGAGCAAGTCACCTTGCGCCTGACGCCCAGCCTTCTGTCCACGCTGCACATGTGCTGCCCTCAAGCCGTGCTGTACCACAGCGCAGCCCAGCACTCGTTCATGCTCCCGTTCGCGCTCCTGGGCCGCACCGCGCTGCGGGACGGCTTCCTCCTGCGGCGGTGGGTCATGCCGGCGTGGCCCGGGCTCGTTGGCGCCTCCGTGTACGTGCCTCCCCCGCAGCTGGCACGTGGCCCACGTGCACCTGGGGTGGCTGCGTCTGGGCGCAACCGCCAGCCAAGGGCCGTCACCTGGCACAGGCTCCGCAGGCTCTCGCTAGGCCTTCACCCGCTCTCCAGGCGCAGCAACCGCAACACGGAGAGCGCGCCTTCGGCCCCCGTGGCGTCCTAGGCACGGCCTCGCATCGGCAGCCGCCACCGGAGCCCCCTTCTCCTCCTCTCGTTCCTCCTCCGGTGCCGCTGCCCATGCCGCCTCTGCCTGCTCAGCCCGCTACCGTTCCGGCCTGGGTCGATGACCCTACGCTGCTCAGTCAGGCAGCGCTGCTGGTCAGCCCGCGGTGGCCGGGTGACCCGGCCTGGTATCTCACCGCCGAGATGCGACGAGCTGGACCGACCGATCAAATCATGTGGCGGGAGCTGCAGCACCTCAACGTGCGGGACGCAGCCGTGGAGCTGACCATCTGGCAGGGGCCATCACACCCCTTTCGCACCTTCGAGCGCGAGCGCCACGTGTACCAGGCCAGCATTTTGGCGTCGACCTGCTCACCACCACGGCCGGGCCTCACAGGCGGGGCCAGGCCCCTGTCTGCTCGGGTGGTGAGTGCCATGCAGGACAGCACCGCTGCTGTCAGGAGGCGCAGGAGCAGCTGGAGTCTGCGGTTGTGCACTGGTGGTCTGCACAGCCAGAGTCCTACAAGGGTGACACCCCCGCTGAGCGCCTGGCATCCGCCAAGCGCATGTGGGACGAGCTTCGTGCGGTACCCCACTCCACAGCAGCTGCAGGCCGCAAACCTGCCGCCGAGGCTTACAACCTGGCTGTCCGCGCCCAGTTCGCCATGCGGGCTGCCCTGTCGGAGTTCCGCAGCCCCTGGCTGCAGCGCTGCTGACCCGGAGGGCAGGCCCAAGCCGTGGGTTGAGCTGCTCCCACACCCTGGCCTCCTTACCCGCCCGCGTTTCCGTGGGACCCCCTCAAGCCACCGAAGGGACAGTCGTTCCCATGGGACCCCGGCACAAAACCATCACCACTTCCTTTCTCCCGTTTCTCATTCCTACCCGTGCCGTCAAATCGGTGTCGCCTGCGCACAAGGCGCCGCGCATCTGGTGCGCGGGCACGAGGCTGTGTCACCTCCGTGGCATGTCACGCAGCAGCTGCCTGCGGCACGGCTGCGTGGCTTCACCTGGCTGCAACTCCAGTCCCTCTTCCTCTTCCTGCTTGCCTGGTGGGCTGCGCAGCCGGAAGCCCGTCGGTGACCATCCGTGCGCCCGTCGGGAGGCGAGGTAAGCGACGCCTTGGGCCCCCACGCATCCGGCGTGTGCCAACTGGTGCGCCGCCAGGCGTCCTGGCGCGCCTTGACGGCATCGGCCTCGGCTGCTTTCTCGTCTGGAGTGCCATCACGGGAGCCTTATCGCCAGGCGCCTTGCGCCTGGTCGCTTGCTGCTGCGCACGGTCCTGGCTGGGGTCAGGTGGCTGTGTGGCCTAACCGTCGCACTGGTGGCGTGGCTTCTCGCCCTCCTGTACGCGCCCATCGACCTGTTGGCTGTTGCTGCTGCCACCCCGCAAATGAGGCGGTTGCC
The DNA here is from genome assembly GCA_036984285.1 of Chlamydomonas sp. KOR1. Taxonomy (NCBI): domain Eukaryota; kingdom Viridiplantae; phylum Chlorophyta; class Chlorophyceae; order Chlamydomonadales; family Chlamydomonadaceae; genus Chlamydomonas; species Chlamydomonas sp. KOR1. Next base: position 81,519 of record BQMZ01000172.1, on the reverse strand, counting down.
ATGGCGAGCGGGCTGGCAGTGGCGCAAAGGGAAGGGCGGCAAGCGTAAGACCCGTGACGGGCGGGGCCGCTTTGAGCCGTGTGCGTGCCAGCGGGGCGTCCACGGTGGTTCGCACCTGGGCTTCCTGGCGTGGTTTCTCGCCGTTGCTCCTGCTGTCCACGGCAACGGTTTCGGGGCTACGCGGGCAGGTGTTCCCCACGGGTCTGGTGCCCCGTGAGGCGCCGCTGCTTGGCTCTGCTGCGCTTGCGATGCGTGGCTATCAGGAGGCTGAGGAACAGAGGCTGGCTAGGCGCCTGGAGCGGCAGCGGCGCCGGCAGAACATGACTCCCAGGAGAGAGCGCGCCATGGGTATGCCTCGTGTGCAGCGGTCAGTGCGTACTCGCCCGAGGCGGATACGTATGCAGCTTCATACGCTCGGTACCGCAAGGACCCAGAGGGTGGCTGGACGTGGGGCGGCAGCCGGCACCTGTCTGAGCAGCAGTTGGCGGAGCTGCAGGAGGCGGTCGCGGGCCCGCAAGTCCACAGCGTTTGCTTACACCACCCGCGAGATGCCGGGCTATCACGGTGGGCAAGGTTCTTTTACGCTGGAGTTGACCAAGTCTGGGCCCATCGCCCAGCCTCCTCGGCGCTATTCCCCCCAGGAGCAGGCTGTCATTGCAGAGAAGACGAAGGAGTTAATTGATTCTGGCCTTGGAGTACACAGGGCCTACTGTGTGCGTGGTCAACCCTGTGCTGGCGGCCAAAAAGGACGAGAAAACTGGCCTGTGGACTGCGCATCGCATGGCCCAGGACTACCGTCCGGTCAACAAGCACACGGCCCATGACAAGTACGGACTGCACCGACCCGAGGATATTTTTGCCAAGGTGGGCAAGGCCCGTGTCTTCAGCAAGCTGGACATGCGGCAGGGGTTTCTGCAGATACCGGTGGCTCCTGAGGATCGGGCTAAAACTGCGTTTTGGTGCGGCAACAAAATCATTAGCATACCTGCGCGATGCGTGCGGGCTGAAGAATGCTTCCGCCAAGTTTCAGCGTCATGGACTTTGAGATAGCGAAGGCCGGCTCGACAGCTGCGCTATTGCTTTCATTGACGATCTGCTAATCTGGAGCGACACCCGGGCAGCACGTCAGGGGCGTTGCGCCCGTGCTTGACATGCTTCGCGGCGTGCGCGGGCTACGTGCGCACCCCGACAAGTCCATCTTTGGCGCCGACGTGTTGGAGTACCTGGGGCACAACCTGAGCTCGGATGGCATAAGCCCCCATCAGGCAAAGGTCTCGGCCATCCTGGCCATGCAGCCCCCTAAGAACTTGGCGGAATTGCGGTCTCACCTTGGTTTCATTAACTATTACCGGTGCTACGTCCCCAACATGAGCGCGCTGGCGGCGCCGCTTAATGCCCTGTTGAAGAAGGGCACGCCTTGGGCGTGGGGACCGGAGCAGCAGGCTGCATTTGATTCAATAAAGGCGGTGTTTGCCCAGGAAGGGGTGATCCTGAGGCGTGTGGACTATTCTCGGCCTTTTATTCTGCACACCGACTTCTCCAACAAGGGTATGGGCGCCGTGTTGGGGCAGCGTGATGACAACGGCAATGAGTACATGTGCGCTGCCATTAGCCGTTCGCTCAACGTGCATGAAAAGAACTACAGCAGCTACAAGGGCGAGATGGTGGCTGCTTGCTGGGCAATTCGCACTCTGCGTCACCACCTGTTGGGCGGGCCGCCGTTCGAGCTGGTGACGGACCATCAGCCGCTTACATACCTCATGACTGCCGAGAACCTCAGCGGGCACTACGCTCGCATGCAACTCATCCTGCAGGAGTTTGACTTTACGATCCGCCATCGCCCTGGGGCCAAGCACCAGAACGCGGATTCGTTGTCTCGCTCGCCCTTGCCCACCACCGAGGACAACAGCGGCGCTAGATGCGACCATGAGGCTGAGCCCACCGTGCCTTCGCCTTCGCCTGCGGCTGCTGCTGTGAGTAAGGCCGGCGTTGCGGCATCTCTCAGCTGGCAGTTCAGTGGGTCTACGGGGCGCCTGCGCTTCGGCCGCCGTCCACCCGGACGTGAAGAGGCTCCCCTCCTGCATGGCTGCGCTGGTCGCCACGGCCAGGGAGCAGTTCCTCGCCAACCAGGCTGTGTGTTGGGCTGCCGCTACGGCCGCGCCCGCGCTGGCCGACCTCTTTGCCCACCAGTGAGGAGCTGTTCCGTGGGAACAATGGGTATTGGACGGATCCTGCTGACGCGGAGCCGCCTCGGGACCCGCCCACCGCACGCCAGCAGCAGGCTGCGCTGCGTGCGAGGGCGGTGGCGCTGCTGAAGGGCGCAGGTGTGTCCCCTGAGAAGGTTCCTGCCGCTATGGGTGGCGCTGATGCGCAGCTGCCGCGGCGCTTCTTCCGTGCGGCCAAGGGCCCGGGCATCACTTTGTTGGAGCCTGTGGGCGGTAGTTGTGCGGTGCTTGAGGCTTGCCTCAGGGCAGGTCTGCGCGTCGGTCGCTACCTTCTCACTCGTGAGCCGGGCCAGCCCGTCTTACATCGAGGCCAGGCTTGCGCTGCTCTCGGGGCTCCACCCGCATCAGTTTCCACCCGCACTCTGGGAACGCCCCGCCCTCTTTTATCTTCATAACATCTTCATACATGAAGAGCCAGCCCAAGCACTTCATAAGCCTCTTCATAGCAGTCTTCATGTGGCACTTCATGGCCTCTTCCTATTAATTCCCTTCATTACATCTTCATTTCATGTTCATAAACGAAAATGAATCACTTCATGTGCATGAAGGCGCCATGAATACTTCATGTGCGTGTGCTGTATGAAGACGCCACAGAACGCTTCATTGTAGCATTTAGGTGTCGACCCCCGCACTCCAGTCGCCGAATGCACCCGCCATAGCAAACACTGCTACACCTCACGCACGGGGCCGATTCCAGGTACGTAAGGGTGTGCTAGTCATAATGCGTACCACAGGCCGCACTACTCCACCAGTCCTCCCGGCCCCCCTCACCTACAACGCGCTCTGCTGCCCCAGCACCGGGTAACACTACACCCAGGAACACAATGCTTGCTGCTGCCTCAAGGAAATGCTATGAGCCACTCCTCAAACAAACCCCTTCACACTGTGCCCATGCGGCCGAGCCACATCGCTTCCTGCCCCAGCATCGCCTACCCATCACAACTCTCACCCTGCCGTGATAGCGACACTGCTTCGGGGCTACTCCCCCTCTTGCGCGAGCACTCTTTTCCATGGCAACAATAGCGCCAATGAAGTTGTAGTCGAGCTGTTGAGTGCAGAGCTTATGCCTGCCGCTAAAGGTGCCACCCAGGGTGGAGGGGGAGCGAGGGCGCACAAGTAAGTTGCCAGTCACGGTCTGGTGATACTACATGTGCCCCAGGCGTCAGGTTGGGGCATACAGTACAAAGCTGCGGTGTACAGTTTGGGAGACCAAGAAGCTTGGACTCACCCTCTGCAGTACGCTGCACCATAGGCTCGTTTGTAGCAGCTCCCATTTGAGCGGCACGTCAGCACCTGCAGCGAAAAGTCAACGCAAGCGGCGTCACGGCACCACGACTAGCCACGATAGCAAGGTCTCAGGCCCCTGCCGTTAGATCTTGAACGCCCTTATAGTGCATGACGCACCGTGTAAATGAGGGCCTTCCTTCAGCTGCCTCGCAAGATAAGCCAAATTGTCGCGACTGTCATGCAGGCGCGTTGACCGGCTGGCTGAGGCTAGCGCCAATCGGAGCGATGGTAGCGTCCAACATTATTGCAGTTGCTGTGAGTGGCCTTCATCTGCGGCATCACAACAGGGCCAGGGATAGAGGCAGGGATGTGTCGGTCAACGCAGTTGTCTTTCACTGGACACGAGCAGAACCGGATACATAATATATGCGCAGCGCATACACCACAAGCCATTGCGAGAAAGGGTGCCCTTGACCTGCTGTGGCGCTCAGGCAGCCGTTCTTCCCGAGCAGCGAGTCCGGAACGCTCTGCCGCGGAACGCAGTTGCTCCCTTCTTACCTTGCTGATACAAGTAGAATGTATCAATGCTCCGGCATTGCATATGATGGACATGGCGACCAGACAGCAAAGGACGCCGGGGACGCCGTTGACCAAGCTAAACTCGACCGGCTGAGGTTGTGCAAAGAGTTAATTGAGGGACTATCTCTATATGTGTTTGAATGAGTTGCAGTGTGTGATAATAGCTGGACATGGTGGCGAGAACCAAAGCGCAAAGGGAACAGGCGGAACACAACGCTGCATGGGCACCCATGGGTGCAACTGGAGCTACAGAGCCACTGCGCCTCTGGAAACATTGCTGTGTCCTGTTACAGAAACAGCGCTTCAATGGTTACAGCAACAGATGCCGGCACGCTGACTTGCCAGCACGCCGGGACTGCGGGAGGATGTGCCGAATTAAACCAGTAGTGTACGCGCAGTGCGCTAGTTAAGCACGTGTATAGTGTTTCACAAGCATGAAAGAGTGTGTAAATGTTTGTCGGGAGAAGTCATTGCAAGGCGCGTCACAGGAGGTGTGGGCGGGGGTTAGGGCCCTCCTGTTCCTGCGTGCCTTTATCACCTGCGGTGGCACAGTGTAACGGTACTTGCTGTTATGGAATATTTCCTTGTTACACGTCATATGGCGCAAGAGCGGCGGCAATGCGGGCAGGGTGCATCATAAAAGGCGTGCGCAGGGGCAGGGGCTTCCCTACTCCTGCCTGCCCCACTCCACGCCTGTGCGCCCTATACAACCGTAACCCGCTGCAACACTTTGTTGCTGACAACAATACACAACTGTATGGTACTTCCAATGGCGCCAGTGAGGTAGCATAGCGGGCGGGCAGCGGGCGTCACGCAAGGCAGGGGCAGTGGGATGCAAGTGCAGTTCCCCGGTACTCCCCAGCTCTCCTGTGGTGCAAGCAGCGTGCACAGCATGGTACAAGGGTTGCGGCTAAAGGAACGCCACCCTCGTGCCATATCTACATGGTTACCTCTCATGTAACCACAATTCGCACTGGACCCAGCACGGTCTGTGTGGATTCAGCACCACCTGTACCAACCTGTCCTGCCCATTCCCATCCCTTGGCGCCCAAACCAAATGTAACCACTGTAACGGCAGATCACCGCCATTCTTATACATCATTATGACACGCCCACTGGCATAAGCGCGGCTGCGAATCGGGCACGAACGGAAGCATGGGGCGTCATGCCGTAAAGCTTGGTGGGACCGGGGTGCTCCCTGCACTGATGATTGTCCCTGCTCTTCTTTACAGTAACCCGCCGTGCGCACCCATCCTGTACGTCACCCAGTATCATGCCGCCGTACCGCCATTCATTGGAATACAGGTGAGACAAAAGATGGCGCAACAATAGGTAGACCAAGCTCACACACGATAGCAGGATGCGGTACAAACGGGATGACAGGGGCAGGGTGATCCACCTGCTCCTAAAACCCCGCCCCACCCGTCGCGCCTTCCCTTAACGTCATCAACGATCATGCCACCATACCGCCATTCATAGGTATACACATGAGACATGATATGGATCAAAAGCGGCGTCGCCGCGCTCACACACAACGGCAGGGTACGATACAAGGGGCATGGGTGGGAGCAGGTGATCCACCTGCTCCTGCCAGCCCGCCGCGCCCCTATGCGCCCACCGTGTACGCCACGGACTGTCATGCTGCCATACCGCCATTAATAGGTATACGAAAGACACACAGAATGGCGCATAAGTGGCCGCACCGCGCTCACACACGAGGGCGTGGTGCGATATAAACGGCATGCGAGGGGCATGGTGGGTTAGCCGCTCCTACCAGCCCATTCCGTCCCCCGTGCGCCCGCACCATATGTAACGCGCTGTAACGCCGCCCGACCACCCTTAACACAGTAACACATGATAGAAGGTAACGCGCAAGAGCGGCAGCAAGGTGCACACAAACAAGAGCAGGGTGCGAAACGAAGGGCATGGGTGGGAGCAGGTGGTGCACCTGCTCCTACGCCCCCGCCCCAGCCCCACCCCTGTCGCTTACCCTTCACGTCACCCACGATCATGCCGCCATACCGCCATTAATAGGTATACGAAAGACACACAGAATGGCGCATAAGTGGCCGCACCGCGCTCACACACGAGGGCGTGGTGCGATATAAACGGCATGCGAGGGGCATGGTGGGTTAGCCGCTCCTACCAGCCCATTCCGTCCCCCGTGCGCCCGCACCATATGTAACGCGCTGTAACGCCGCCCGACCACCCTTAACACAGTAACACATGATAGAAGGCAACGCGCAAGAGCGGCAGCAAGGTGCACACAAACGAGCAGGGTGCGAAACGAAGGGCATGGGTGGGAGCAGGTGATGCACCTGCTCCTATGCCCCCGCCAGCCCCACCCCTGTCGCGCTTACCCTTCACGTCACCCACGATCATGCCGCCATACCGCCATTAATAGGTATACGAAAGACACACAGAATGGTGCATAAGTGGCCGCACCGCGCTCACACACACGAGGGCGCGGTGCGATTGAAGCTGGCGAGGGGCATGGTGGGTTAACTGCTCCTACCAGCCTATCCCGTCCCCGTGCGCCCGCACCGCCACGCAACGCATGTATGCCTGCAATCCGCACACGAGCAGAAGGAGCAGGGTGCGACATAAACGGCATGGGTGGGGCAGGGTAGGTCACCTGCTCCTCCTGCCCTTTTCCACCTCTGCGCACCCACCCTGTACGTCATCCAATATCATGCTGCTGTCCGTCATTCATAAACATATATTGGACGCAAAGAATGGCGCTTGAGTGGCAGCAGAGCGCTCCTCTCGAGAGCAGGGTGCAAAACAAACGGCATGAGGGGGGGTGCACCTACCAGCCCATTCCCGCTCCTGTGCGCCTGTACCCCGCTGTAACGCCGCCCTTGCCTCAATCAATATCAAACCATACTTCGCCCCAGATACGTAGACATGGTATGGAAACACACACTCAGGACAGCACCCACAGCAGCAGTGACGCAGGCACACCCGGGAGCGGGGGGCGTCACTGGAGGCACGTGCAGGGCCAACCTGTGAGAGTACACCTCTGTCGGCGCCGGCGACCACTCCAGCTTACAGTTGATGCAAAGATGCGGGAGAGTAGATAGGCGTTCGCTGAGGTTGTTCAACCTGAGCAAACTGCAAGTTGCCATGGAGGTGACGTGCAGAGCATCCCTAATTGGCTGTTACAATGTCATAGGTCATGTTATAGGAACACTGGTTGCGATAAAACCCAAGTATACAAAGCGAGGCTGCACAGAGGCTTGGTCAGTCGACCGCGAGCTAGTGCGGCAAGAAAGCATTTCAACTGCTAGCACTGCTCGTATTTTGCACATCATAGTCGCGGCAATGTAAGTTCCTGTATCTTATAGGGCAGTAGGCGAGGCGGCTGCGGGCAGTATGAAGACAGCATGAAGACGACAGCTACATGAAGAGGCTTGCCGGACTGGCCGTCCCGGCGCTTCATGGGTTGCCATGAAGCAGCTATGAAGCGGTAATGAAGACAAAATGAAGATAAAAGAGGCCCATGAAGAAGAGCGCGTTCCCAGAGTGCCGAGTCATACCGCGACGCCTTTGATGCCATTCGGGTACCGGTTGCCATGGTGACCGAGGCGATGCTCATGGATGCTGGTGCGGGCGATGGCACGCAATGGCTGCTGGGCGCCTCGTGGAGCGTCAGGCATCCTATGGACCCGCCGCAAAGCAATGCCCTTCACCACGTCGCGCGCGTGCTGCTGCTGCTGCAGCAGGCCCAGACTCGAGCTCCCGCGTTTTGGGTGGAATGGGAGGACGCGGGGCACGACATGCGGCTTGGGAAGCGCTTGCCTGTGGCAGTGGATGCTACTCGCCTTGGGGCCGTGGTGACCCGTAGCTCCTCGCTGTGGACCAACCTGCTGCCTCGGGAGGTGTTGCAGCAAGTGCTGAAGGGTAGTGTTGCGCCTGCGGGAGGGGCCGAGGATGCTTGCACTTACCTGGATGACCAGGGGCGAGAGCTGCGTGGGCCTCTGCCGCCGTTTCATGCCCCCTCGCTCATGCCTGCAACCAATGGTTCCATGGTCTTTACCCGCTCAACTGCCACCGATCCTCTGGTCCCGCTGCCTCTGGGCAGCAGGGAGGCGCTCAAGGGCTATCACCAGCTGTCATCTGACGATGCGCGGGGATGTTGCGCGGCGGTGTGCAGTGGTCAAGCGCTGCGGCTGACGTGGGAGCCACCAGTCTGCTCCTTGCCACGTGCCAAGCCCTCAGTCAGCCCTTCCCCGTCGCTTCAGACCCGGTGGAGACGCCGCTTGTGGCGCGTCCGGCCATTGTGAATGGGCTCGCTGCTGCCTGCACCAACTGCTCGCAGTGGCTGGAGCCCACTTGGCCTGCATTCCTTGCCTTGGCGCCCGGAGGACGCGGAGCGCCGCAGCTCCCCCACCTGCCCGGATGTGTGGACTGATGCTCATACTCTCGCCTACCTTCGCTCCGGCAAGGTGAATCCGGCCTGGTCATCATCGGGTCGCGACGTGTGCTCCGCCGTGCACCACTACCGCATGCAAGGTGGGCGTCTCTTGCGCATCATGCCGCTGAGTCACAATCGTATCGTCCGTCGCCAGAAGAGCGCAACCAGCTAGTACGCCGAGTGCATGAGGAGACGGGGCACTTCGGTGTCAGGCGTACGGCTGCTCTGCTGCGTGCCTCTCATTGGTGGTATGGACTCAAGCGGGACGTGGAGGCCATCGTCACTGGTTGCGAGGCATGTGACCTGGTTGCTGGCCGAGGTGCGCCTGTTGCTGGTGCGCTCAACCCCTTCCGGTCAACGGCCTGTTCTATCGATGGGGCGTGGATCTGTGTGGGCCGTTCACCAAGACCGCCATGGGGCATCGCTATGTCATGGTCTGCGTCAGTACTTCTCCAAGTATGCAGTGCTGGTCCGTTGCCATCCAAAGGCGCCAAGCATACCGCTTTTGCCTTCCTACACCATGTGCTGGGTCGCTTTGGTGCGCCTGCGGAGGTGTGCACGGACCAGGGCTCGGAGTGGAAGGGCGAGTTCGCTCAACTGCTCCTCGACAGTCTTACAGACCATCGCATGACGTCTGCTGCGCACCCGGAGGCCAACGGGTTGAGCGAGCGTGCAGTTCAGACGTGCAAGCGTGCGCTGAGCGCATGATGCGTACCAACAGCGGCAAGAAGGCGGACTGGGACGTGCTCCTGCCGTACGTCATGCTGGGCTACAACAGCTCAGAGCAGGCCTCGTCACGCTTCAGTCCGTTCCAAATCGTCCATGCGGTACCACCCACCATCCCTGCTGCTATCCGCCAATCGTTTGAGGTGCCGTTGGACTTTGATGACCCCGACGCTGCCGAGGCGTCGGTGTTGGCCCGTGCCCACGCTGTGCGCCGGCACCTGACCATCGCGGCGACAATCTCCTAATTAGCAGCATCGGGACACCTTGCGTTATGCCAAGCTGCGCAGTGGCGGCTATCACCCTCGCCTGCGGCGGTTTGAGGTCGGCAACTATGTGTATTATACTTCCACCACGTCCAAGAAGGCGCTCGTGCCGCGCACCAGCGCTGTGCTGCGGGTCAAGGAGGTGCGCTCTGGCGGCGTGTTGGTGCTGCAGGGCCGGGACGGCGCCACGCTTCATGTTCATTCCCGCCGGTGCGCGCCATGCCACCTGCCAATCAGGGAAGAGGAGGTTGACCCAAGGTTGGCAAGGCCTGGTGTGGAGCATCCGTGCGAGGGTTGCAAGTCGCCGTTGGATGAGCAGCACATGCTGCTGTGTGATGGCTGCGGTGTGGGCTGGCATACCTATTGCCTGCATCCGCCGTTGCTCAAGATTCCTGACGGTGACTGGTTCTGCCCTACCTGTCTTCGAGCGGGCGTGCGTGCCGCCGAGGCGGACCGCGATTCGGCATCTGGGAGCAGCGGGAGCAGCTCCAGCGCCAGTGGTGGCTCACAACCTGCGGGCGGTGCGGGCAAATCGCAAACCGTGGACCCGTCAGCCCAAACCGCAAGTCGCCAAGTCAACTGCTGTTCCTGCCGCCGTACGCCACCTGGAGGGTGTACGGGTACAGCAGCGTGAGGTGGACGTGCATGGAGCGGAGCACGTGCGCTTGGGGACTGCGCATTATCTGGAGCGGCAAGGCCGGATGTACGTGTTTTTGGTGCTGTATGACGATGGCACCGAGGGTACTGTGACGGCTACGCGCTGCGGAGCATGATGCTGGACAAGGGCGAGAAGCCATCCCGCGTCAGGCGTGCGGCGCAAGTTACTTGGGCTCCTGTGTTGGAGGAGGTGTACCCGGGCACGGTGCAAAGGGCGCTGGAGAGCGCAATGCCCGGGGTGCACAATGCTGGGAAGGCGCAAGCCTTGCGCCAGGCGGTGTATTCTGGCTGCCTCGATGCTGATCGGGTGACATCGTCGCAGTGGGGTCAGCTAACAAGCAGCGTGGATATGTCGGTATGCAAGGGGGTGCTGTTCAGCTCAGCGCGTGAGACTGTGGGTGAGAGAGGCACTGGCCGCACAGGGCAGCGTGGCGCAGCGTCTTGCGCCACGACGTGCCTGGGACGCCGTCGGGCCTTCTTTCTACTGTCAACTTGGGCATGAGGGGGTCAGCATGGATGCTGTGGTGTTAGGTGTGACAGGCGGAGCTTTGGATCTCGCCTTGCCCGCGGCTCTTCAGTCGGCGGTGGCGGGTGTGTTCGCCAGAGTATCGTGGGATTACGTGGCAAGCGCGGATGAGGCGCGGCTGGCATGGTTGATGAATATGCAGGGGCGAGGACGCCTGTGTCTGCTGCAGTGCAGTGAAGTGGATGGCGCACAGGGCTACTGGCTGTGTGCGTTTGCATCCAAGGGCATGATGAGCATGATGGTGCGTGATATGGGATCAGTGGTGTTGCTGCTGTGAATGATGCTCGCATGCAGTTTGTACATTATTTGCGGACATGTGATCGTTGTACACTATAGCAACCAGGGCAACTGCGTACCGATTGATGAATGAGGCTGCCTGTGTTAGCGAGTAGCGCCGAGAGGCCGAGGACCTGCACTCTGACCCTGAAATCATCGGTGCGCGGCATTTACTTTGGTTTGCATGCTTACTTTGAATGCTTGGACACGCTTGTCGACACAGTTCGTGTTCACTCACCGTGTCGAGGAGGCGAGTGGCGTGTCTTTACTCAGCTCTCGCTCAGCCAGCAAATGGGCGTGACAGCTGTCAGGGCTGTCTCTTGCGCCTTGCGTTTTTGCTGTCACAGCACCTTGTTTTAACCGCACATGAACGTGTGGCTTAGTTGTGTGGGTGTTGAGTATGAATCATGAACAGGTCATGTGCGTGTCTTGACACGTGTGTGCGTGTGGACCAGCCCACGGGTCAGCAGACCCGTGGCCGTGTGCAGTTGGTTGTGCAGGGGATGTTCCCTGGATGGCACAGCTGGCATGTGGGTTCTTGTCACGTTGCATTGGGCTGACCTACTTCGACGTTTATGCACACTGAAGGGTATTATTTATCGTGTTGGCATCCATTCGGATGCGGGTTGCAATGTGTCGAGTTATGGGCTTTTGCCTGGCTGTCATACCGTTGAGTCAGCGGACTACTCTTTCGGCAATTGAGGGCTCTAGCGTACCGCACTACGTGGCGCGAGGGTCTTGCCTTGAACGCATGAGTAGACTGCTTGCTTTGGGTGTGTTAGCATGGCATTTGCACCACTTGCATGCCCTTCTGTCATTCATAGCAGGAAGATTTGCCTGTGGGACAATCCTTCCGTACTGCCTCGGCGGCTGTCTAGCGCCGCGAGCAACGCTGAAGCGTTGCTTTTGTCTGTTCTGTCAAGCGCGACCTAACTCCTCTTTAACCAGAGAGCAACTTGGTTGTGTCTGAACAAGTCAGCGGCCCGCCGTTACCCCTGCTATCGGCGTCAAGGGGAACAAGAACCCAGCTTTGTCTCTCTGTACTCCAGTATGGGATAGCCAGCGTGCCCAAGAAGGACTGGAGGTGAGCAATCGAGTGCTGAGCTCGTAAGGGGCAGGGCTCGTTAAAGCCAGTTCACGGTCCTGGTGGTGCATGCCGCACGGCTCTGGCGCTAGCGTCAGCCGCCGCTCCTGAACCTGCAAGGCTGGAACTGTCTAGCGGGAATTGGCCATTCTCCGCTTGGCCGCATCGTGGAGTTGAATTCTGGTGTTGCTGTCAAGGGCGGCCTCGCCGAGAGGAGCGTATTCGCACTACGGGCTCAAGCCGTAACTGGCACCCATACTCCATCCAACGTGCTTACAGCACGACGGCCATAGGAACTTATTTCCTTTGGCTACACGTACCCTCCCAAGTGGCGTGTCTTTACTCAGCTCTCGCTCAGCCAGCAAATGGGCGTGACACCATCCCGTCTTGTGGGGAGGTGTATTGCCCTGTGGCCCTTCCGGTGACACAGTTCGGTGCCGGTGCGTTGGGGACTTGGGTGTCCATGCATAAATGCACCGCGCCCTAAAGGGAGGGCATGTCTGCCCCCCTGGTCTTGCGTGTAGAAGAACTGTGCATGCTTGCACACTGGCCCTCCTGTATTACTGCGTTCAAACCCTGGTCTGCCGTAAGCAGCAGGGAAGAAGCGACAAAAGCCCAGAGAAACATCAAAGCGCCACTTTTACCGACAGCTCTGTCGTCTGTCCCTGGAGCTCACCTAGGGCAATCTGAACCATGGGAACTCCCCCCATCCTAGACCCTCCTGGATCCTCGCGTGGAGGGGAGATCTCCCTTGCTCGGGTGCCTTTGGGGCACCCTTTAGCAACTCCTGACGGCAGATGGTGAAGCAACGGAACGGGGGAACAGAATGAGGTAGGTTACATATGTGGGTTGGCACGAAAGGCAAAAGTGGCAAGCCCTGTGGTGTTCTCCCCAGACCTTCTGGGTGGGCTGGGGGGGGGGGAGGGCCACCTGGCACTCTGCACACCCTACGTTCGCCAGCTACGGCACTGATTTTTTTATCCGTGCAGGAGAAGGTTTGTTGTGCGCTAGTTGTGCTCTTGTCCAGTGTACGGCACGCGGGAAGTCCGATACCTTCCGCCACCTGATTGACTCACAATCAACTGTAAAACTGGACAAGAGAACAGAATTGATAGCACTCGACCAGTCGACAACCCGACACGTACCACGGCCGGAGGACCGTGACACGGCTGGTTACGCTTGGACTCCCCTGCTTGGACTGCTGCATGAGCACCTTTTCGCTTTTCCGTTACAGGTTGGCGGAGCGAAGGTGTCTCCAAGCGCTGAACATGCGCCCCAGAGCAGAAGGCGGTCACGATGGTGTAGAAGTTGCACATTTCCCGATGGTGCACATCCCCTGGCCCAGTGTAAGGGCCTCCCCTGCCTGAGACCTGGTGTGACCTTCGGTAGGAGCCCTGAGATGCAAATGTGACAAACCTTTTGTTCTAGCAGCTTTAAATGTGTTTATCTATTGCGATGGCGCTGTTATGATAAGCATGTTCCAACTTGCCTGGCATGTGCGTCGGCTCTAGACCCTGTTGCTCAGCCCTGGCATTATGGCATACCAGTTGGATAGGCAGCCCGACTTCAATCGTAGCCTAAAGGTCCGCATCTGGGTTAAGGCAGCAGCTCGGCCTGGGTTTAAGAGCTTCCTTCATGGTTCCGTGCCTTAGCTGCCCCCTCGAAACTGCGCAAATCCTCCGTTCACGACTACCTCTTGCATGAATGTAGATAGGAGAGCTCGCTGGAGCTGTTGATGGTGAAGGCGTCAGGCTTCAAGCGGCGAGGTAAGAAAGCAACTCGGAAATGCACGCCTAACGTAGAAGCTGACTGCCCCTGCAAGCAGACAAGCTCGCATGCATTTCCCATCACCATGTTTACAGCAACTTTGCCGGCAAAAGTTGCGTGAGCCGTGTTTCCCCCCGCCCTCCTGTCCGTCCGAACCCCTTGTGCTCAGGCGGAGCTCCCGCAAAGCTCTAGACCCAGAGCCCCAGGCCACAGCAGCACCACCGCAGGGCCCACCCACATCCACTTTGCCACCAGTCGCTGCGGGCAGCCCCCCGCTCGGCCCGGGGCGCCACCTGCCCGGCACAACCACACAGACGCAGTCCCGGCAGCAGGGCAGCAGCCCCACCAGTCCACACCCTCCAAACCGACCTGCTGGCAACTTCCTCGCTGGCACACCCCACGGAGCGCCAGGCGCCTCTGGCTCTGCGCTGCCAACACTCGTCTCCGTGACCTCCTCATCTCCTCCGTCCTCCGGCCCGTTACCCTCCAGCAAAGCACCTCCCCTCCTCCGCCTCCCAGTCACCCCCAATTTTCCCCCTGGCAGTGCCAGCCATGCCGGGAGCGGCAACAGCGGTTCACTTCCATCGCCCGTGTCCTCACCCACACGCGGACAGCAGCAGCTAAGCCACGGTACTGGCAGCCCGGTGCTGGGAAGCCCGCGCGCCGCTCCCACCACGTCCCTTCCGCAACCCTTCCAGCCACCTTCCCACTCATCAGGCACACCCCAGCCTGCCCTTGTCCCTCCCTCGGGCTCCTTGCGACCCCTGCCTCTGCTCCCGAGCAGCAGCGGCCCTTGTGGGTCAGGGTCCTCTCCAGCCGTGGTAACTGCAAGTGGTGCCAACGCAGCACCAGCACTGGCACTGGCACTGGAGGCGCTTCCGTCTCTGGGGGGCAGCCCCGGCGCAGCCATCGACACTCCAGCTCCAGCGCCCACCGGCCCCGGCGCAGCCATGTCACCACCCTGTGCGTCCCCCAGCGGCAGCAGCAGTTGCAACTCGTACTCCTCCGCCGCCACAGGCAGTAGCCCAATCAGCATCAGCAGCCCGGTCCGCCCTCCCCTTGGCCTCTCCCCCTCGCCTGCCAACCCCACCACCCCGACCCGACCAGCCCTCCCCACCAGCCTGCAACCCCTCACAGCCATGGGCACTAGCCCACCGGGCCCAGCCACCCCTCTGTCCCTCCCCTCCGCCTCTGCCGCTGCCGCCCCTTTCCCCGCCAAGGCCCCCGCTCGCCCGCCCGCCCTTCGCAGCCCATCAGGCCGCCCCACAACTACCCCAGGCGTCCTTACCCACACACCTGGCCCCACAGACCCCGCCCTTGCCCCAGCCCCAGCCCCGGGGTCCCCAGGTGCACTGGGACGACAGCGTACAGACCTTCCACATCCCCTCCATCCGACAGCAGCTGCTGCAGCTACCACACGCTAACCCACACCCACACGCCCCGCCTGCCCTGTCCTCCCCGCCCGGCGGCGGCGGCCTCGCCAGCCTGGGCAGCAGCCTCGGGGCCACAGCGAGGCTGGCGGCGACCCATCCTCCTGCTCGCCCTTCAATGCAACTCTCACTCAGGCCGCGCCGCAGCAGCTGCGGCCATGAGGGCGGCCCGACTCGGGCCGCCGCAGCAGCTGCGGCCATGAGGGCACACTGACCTCCACCACCTCGTTCAAGCTGGTCTTGGCGGCTGCGCACGAGCTGCAGAACAACCTGCAGAGCAGGTGGGGGAGAGGGGGCCTGGGCAGCGCGCGTGTGGCATTGCGGGCGCCCCTGTGCACGCAGATGATTGGGCAATTGCTGTCTCGCGTCCTCCCACGTTTCCAGATCCTGGGCTCGCAACGCTCTTACATAATGCCGCGTGCGTAAGCCGTGAGCTGGCCCCGCGCATGTTCCCTGCCGCCACTTTGCCGCAGCCTGCGCCACAACACGCACAACGCGGCCACCGGGTTGCACCACCCCAACCGCACTCCGAGGGCAGCGCTGCGGCCCTTGCCTCCCTCCGCCTCCGGAGCGTCAGCAGCAGCAGCTTCCGACGCCTTCAACGCGTCTCGTCGCCCGGCGCGCCAGCCTCAGCCTCGAGCTGCCTCCGCCCCGCCTGCCGAGCTTCAGCGGACCCGCCTCCTCCCTCGGCGCCGCCCCAGCACACGACTCCTCCACTGCCCCGCCTGCTGCGGACTCCCCGAAAGCCCAAAGCGCCGGCTCTGCTGCTGATAAAGGTGCCGCTGCCAACGAGCGCGACAGGGACAGGGGTGAGGCCCGCGTGCGGTTTCAGGAGCCGCCGCAGCAGCAGCACACGGTTCCCTCCGGGCCTGACGCTGCGGGCACGCATGCGCCCCTCCCCGGTAGCGGCATCAGCAGCAGCGGCGCCACGGCCGACCACCTCAACCTGTCCCTCTCGCTGAGTGCATCGCTGGGCGGCCGCCGCTGCAGCACCGCGGGGGGCGGCCACGAGTCCAGCTCTCGGCTGGTCATGGCGGCGGGGCACGAGCTGGCCGGCACACACAGCCAGCTGCTGCCCCCTGCCAGGGGCAGCGGCGGAGGTGGAGGGGGGTCATCCACTAGCCGGCCGCCGTCCAGTGGGTGGTACCTGGGGGTAGGGGCGGCGGGGAGGGGGGGGCCACCAGCCTGCCGCCGTCCAGTGGGTGGTACCTGGGGGTAGGGGGCGGCGGGGAGGGGTAGGGGCCACCAGCCTGCACGCGTCACGGGCCACCACCGCGCGGCACTCGGAGCCGGGGGGAGCACCCGCACGGCCGCCGCAGGCGCCGCTTGCACCCCCAACGGCACCAGCATCAGCGGGGCCATGGAGGCACTGCGGCGGGGACACTGCCGCTGCAGCCCCTGCAGCCTGTGCCGAATGCTGCCGGCGGCGCGCCTCCCGCCCGGCAGCATGAGCGGGGCTGTGCTGCTTCCGCCGGCGTCTCCTGGGTCCCCTGGGGCAGCAACGGCCCCGTGCAGCCCGTCGCTTCCCGCGTCCGCACGGAACGGTGCCAAGCTGGAGGTGATCCGGCGGCCATCGGCCAGTGGTGTTGCTGTTGGGTCCAGGGCCGGGGGTGGGGGTGGGGTGGGGTGGGGGTGGGGGTGGGGGTGGGGGTGGGGTGGGGGTGGGGGTGGGGGTGGGGGTGGGGGTGGGGGTGGCGGCTTGGGTGTCAGTCTGGCGGGAGTGCTCCCGGGGCCGCACAAAGGGCCGGGCCAGCCACACGCCGCGGCGGGCAGCACGGGGCTTGCGAGCGTAGGCAGTGATGGGGCAGCAGCGGCGGTGCGGGTGGTGCAGGGCTGGAGCTGACTGTGCGGGGCATGGTGGCGAAAGGTGGGGAGGGAGAGGTTGCGGGACGGCGCCGGGGGCTTCCCGTGCAGAGCAGTGTACGGCAGCCGCTGGTTACGGAGCCGGTGCGGCTGGCGGCGGCGCCCGGGGCGGTCCGGGGATGCGGGACTCGTGGGGCGGGCGAGCCTGGAGGCCACACCCCGGCTGTCAGGGCCGGGGGTGGGGTGGGGGTGGTGGGGCCGCAGGGTGGGGGTAGTGCTGCTGCTGCAGGAGGAAGAGGGCGGGGTGTTGGCGCCCTTGTGGCCGACTGCTGCGGCAGGGGCAGGGGCGGTGGCGGAGGCGTGCGAGGTGGCGGGCGCACCTGACGGCGCGACTCTGCTGCACCTGGCAAAAGGTAAACTTACGTTTCCCGACGTGTGTCGCCAGAAGGCTGTAACCGTGCCTTACTGTCAACTTTACATGCTTGACGCCTTCCAGTCTGCGTGGTTGGGACTGGAGTACGGTACGCTAGTTGATTGTGCTGTGTGCGGGTCCCACATGCTCCACGTTACAGTCAGGATTGCACTGCACCGTGCTATTTGCCGTCCATGCTTCACACCTAGTCGTTGGTGCGTGGGCACAGTGGCAATGGTCAAGCAGTGAAGGTGTCCGTCTGCTAAGCTGACACCTAGCCTACTACCCTCCCGGCTCACTTGCAGCCCTGCCGCGCCCCAGGACGCGATCAGCCTCGGGCTCCTCCGGCCCCTCCAGCCGGCAACAGAGCTGGGCTGGTGGCGGCAGCACCGCAACAGCACCCAGCCTGAGCCGCCCCCGCAGCGGCAATGCGACCACTACACACCACCTGCCGCCATGCACCCCACCCACGCATATGGGTACCACCACGCTGGGTGGCGCTGGCGGTGGCTGCCACGTGCCAAACGGTGGCGTGGACGCGTCGGACCTGGCACGCGCCCGGGCCTTCAGCGACAGCGGGTTCGGGCCGGGGGGCGGCGGCGGGGGCCGGGTGGGGCTGGCGCTGGAGGGCGGGCTGGCGGTTTTGGAGCGGGGGGTGCTGGAGCGCATGCGGGCAGAGGAGCTGCACAATACGCGATACGCGGTGGTGGCGCCGGGGCAAAAGGCAGCAGGGGTGGGGGTGGAGGGAGGCGGCAGGGTGGGGGGGCGGAGTGGCGGCAGTGGGGCGGCTGCGGCCGCCAAGACAGCGTGCAAGGCAGCGCAGCCAGGGCCGGTGGCGGACGGGCAACACGGCAAGGATGGGCGCAAGGGCACTGCCACCACCACCACCTCCGGCCCAGCGGGAGGCGAGGGCAGCAGCTCGCTGGGGGGCGGCTCGGCCCCGGCTGTGTGCGCCAGCATTGGCAGCCTACCGCTGAGAGCCCTGAGCAGGGGCAGCTGCGGGAGGGAGGGGAGGGGTGGGTACTGGGCCGGCCAGTGCCGACTAGGCGGGGCCGGGGGAATGGCATGAGGACAAGGGATGCCCCCATCACTTACCTTATTTATGAGGGCACTGTGGTGCAGTGCTGTTCGTGCAGGGTGTGCAGGTTGTACGTTAGCTGCGGTCGAGGAGCTACGCGCGGGTTGCATTGGCGTTGTCGCGGCCTTGGCGCACGATGCCAGCGGTGTCTTTGTCAGCTGATTGGTTGCTCTTGGCATGGCGTGGCAGTACTTGGTCGTGTGTGTTTGCTCAGGTTTGGGATGCCATGGCGGGGCGTTGCTACCACAAGGCGATTGGACACCACCGCAAGGGGGCTGTCGCCAACAGGCGCACCGCACGCACTGTCAAAGGCGTGTGTAGCACCGCCGGTATGCTTTGGATAAAGATAGGGGGGGTGGGGCTTGGCATGCGGATTGGCGTGGCAGGATGGGTAGGGATGGTGTACATATTGTGGCTTGCTATAAGGCATACGTTGGCCTGTGCTGTACTGTAGGGTAAGATCGATCAGAGCTGCAGGTAAAAGACTTCTATGTCGACACTCACACCTTGCAGACACGTGCTGGACAGCAACAGGAGGAGCGGAGGTGTGCCTGCATTGAAAGGCGACCCGGGTAATTCGTTGGAGGCTGGAGGATGTGAACGTAAATGGCCAATGCTCGCGTACTGCTTTTGGTGATGTGCAAGGATGGCCACGCATTCGCTCGTGCAAATGTTGGCCAGGACCAGCCCTCCCCCTGCGCGGGGATGGTGGGCTATGAGGGCTTGAGGGGCACCAAAGTCGCAGGGACATGCTGCACATCGCATTGCTGACGTGAACCCGCAGCGCTGCACCCGAACACATACCGTATGAAAACAGCATGTTGACTGAGAATGGCACCGGAACGGCTGATGCCATACCCGGTAGCATATGGCGACACCTCATTCCGGCTGCACTGGGGCAGGGCTAAGGCCTCACACTGCGTCACGCTTTCTGCAAGTCAGCCTTACTCGAGTTCGCTACATGGCCCTGTTCGAGCACGTTTGCAAGATGACTAGCGACTGCGTACAGGGAGGGCCAGACCAGTGTTCCGGTCTTACCTGGTACAAAATCCTAAGCGCTCACAACTTTGGACCCTCTCTTCCGAAAACTGTTACAGTACTGCTTACAATTTCGGCCGAAAGCATTGTATGTCTCTGGGGGGCAAGGCCCCCAGACCCCAGTGGTGGTGTAGCAGGAGAGGACGCTGTATGCGTAACACCGTGTCATGTTGCTAGCTGCAACATGCTCACCTCCGTACGTGATGCATACGGACCCCAATGCCACTTGGGGTAGCGATACGTACACGGGCGGGACCCTGACAACCAAATACACTGCACGGATGTACGCACACGCATCTGCGCTGTGCCGGTACGCCAAGCAGGAGCTCCTGGGCTGCGGCGCCCTGGACCTGCGTAGAACTCTCACGGCTGCCTTGGAGAAATTGTCTGGGTACCGCTTACAATTTCAGCGGCAATTTGCACAGAAATCCTATTTCCCCTTACAATTTGGCACCAAAAAATCCTAAGAACCGGCCTTGGCGGCCGGAAAACTTGTAATATTGTCCAAGACCGTGGGTGGAAATAGAGAAAAATGGATGAATTTCGAAATTGAGGCTTAGAACATTTGAAGATGGTGGCAACCCAAACATTCGCTGCTTTGGCCTTTGGGGTGGGAGAGGAGGAGGACGGGGATACGATTTGCGCAGATTTGCGCAGTCGTCCCGCAGCAGCAGCAGCACCAGTGGGCCCCTCCTGGGCACACCTGGGCACATTAGATGTTTGGTGTTGGCCCTGGTGCGGCCTCGGCTGGTGTCAGCTGGTGGTCGGGTGACCTGCTACTTGCATCCGGTATGTAGTAAACACCGCGTTGAAGCCGCATACACAGTGGGGTAAGGAGGGGAGCAGGGGCTCGCATGCATGGGCTGGGTTGCGCTGCTCGTGTTGGACAGGTCGCGGGATGACTCGCCCATTCGCCGCTTCGCCGCCGACGCCTAGCAATGCCCCAGGCGCGTCGAGAGGCCTGCACTGTCACGTGCCGTCCCCAGGCGCGTGCCGCGTGGTTCCTTGCTTCCGCTCCCCCACGGCCTGTTCCGTACCTCCGGAACAGTGTGAGAACACCTGGAGGGACCACGCGTGGCTGACCAGAGCTGGCCAGAGCGCCTCCGGACGTTCAGCAGTTTGTGTGGCATGTGTGAAACACATGCACCTGTCAGAGCCTCTGCCAGATAGCTTCGCCGTCAATGCTGCACGGGGCTCAAACCGCCCCGATCTGAGCAACGAAGGCAATACCGGTACGTTCCACAGCGCACGGGTCAGCGGCCTGTAACTCCATGCCCAGCAATGAGAGGTTACTGTCCATACATGCACATTGGTGGTGGCGGTGGTGGTGCTCCTGAGCCTTGATCACCGGCCACACCGGCACCTCCTGCCCTTACGCTGGACGGATATGCCAGCAGCTCGATCAACGGCACAGGTTAGACCCCTCGGTAGGCTGGTCGAAATGCCGTATAGACAGGCACAAGGTTACGGTCTACCTACGTTATGCACAGTCCGCGCAGTCCTCCCTAAGCTTCCCAGTCGCGGTTCCTCCTGCCCAGTGCTCAGGGAGCTCCCCTGGTGCCCAGAGCCCAGCGCCCACAGCTACGCCTCCGCCATGCTCACGTCACCTTGCACATCGCCCGCATGCCCTGCCGCCACCTCCCTGCCCACCTCCCCGCCCGCCCCTGCCACCGCCTCCTGCCCCTGCTGCTGCTGCGCCGTCCCCGCCCCAGCCGCTGCCCCGGCGTCACCGCCTGGCTGACCCTCCCCTGCCGCCATCGGATCCGCCGCCGCCGCCGCCGCCGCCGCCGTCGCTCCTGCGTCGCCGCCTTGCTGACCCGCCTCGGCCGCCACCGCCTCAGCCCCAGCCCCCATCCCCACCGCCTGCTACCACAGCTGCCTCCCCTGCCACCGCCGCAGCCGCATCCCCACCACCTGCCAACTCACCCTGCTCCCCACCGTCCCCACCGCCCTTCCCCGCCTCATCCACCTCCATCCCATCTGCGTCCCCCTCCCTCATCCCCTCCCGCTCCGCACCCGCCGGCGGCACCGGAACCTCCCCCTGCTCGCCACCCTTCCCCCATCCCCGCCCCATCACCCTCCGCCTTCCCTTTCACCCCCTCTTCCCCCTCCCTCTCCCCTCTTCCCCCCTCCTCGCCCCGCAGTCGCTGTCCACGCCATCCCCGGCGCCGCCGTCGCTGTCCGTACAGCTGTCGTACTCCACGTCCGTAGCCTCCGGCCCGTCGTCCACGTCCGTATCCACCTCGCCGTCCAGTACGGGTACAGCCCGCCGTACAGCGAGAGCTCGGACCGCAGGCCCCACGACAGGATGGGGCCGCCCTGGGCCGAACCTACACGCCAAGGAAAAGTACGGTAACCGGGCGAGGAGGATCAGTTGAGTAGCCGTACAGCGACAGCTCGGACCGCAGGCCCCATGACAGGATGAGACCGCAGACCTACGGGGAGGGATATCGTCATTGGGGGGCTTAGCTTATCATGGGAACTGTTCTCATCGAAAAAAATTTGGGAACGGAGTAGCGGTATCAGCTCGGACCGCAGTGCCCATGACAGGATGGGGCCGCCCTG
Organism: Chlamydomonas sp. KOR1; assembly: GCA_036984285.1. Taxonomy (NCBI): domain Eukaryota; kingdom Viridiplantae; phylum Chlorophyta; class Chlorophyceae; order Chlamydomonadales; family Chlamydomonadaceae; genus Chlamydomonas; species Chlamydomonas sp. KOR1. Next base: position 59,446 of record BQMZ01000172.1, on the reverse strand, counting down.
GGCCGGACCTACGTGCCAACGGATAGCCAAAGCGGAGGGATTGATTGAGATGCGGTGGCGGCAAACCGGTCCACAGGCCTTACGGCAGGATGGGGCTGGTCGCCTGCCCTCGGGCCGGACGTACGGGGCCAGGATCAGGATTGGTACGGGGTTGCCGGCATGCAGCGTCGGTTGTCGGTTGCACTTGTACGAGTACGGTGCAACATCCAGGAGATGGGGGCGACAGAGGGCGCGTGGGGAGTCGACGAGCGTACGGGAACAGCCGCAGCTTCGGACGCAGGGCTGCTGCGAGTATTGGTCAATAGGACCCAGCGGCGTCTGCTCCCTCCCTCTCCCTCTCCTCTCCCTCCTCTCCCCTCCCTCTCCCCTCTCCCCTCCCTCTCCCCTCCCTCTCCTCTCCCCTCTCCCCTCCGCCCGCCTTCACCTGCGCCCCCCAGCGGCGCGCCCCCTGCATGGCGTGGTCATGCTTGCTTCCCTCCGACCAATCCAACCGTCTAAAGCAGACCTATCCTAGTGTATCTTACGTCCCCTTCAGTTCCCTTGTCTGTTTCTAGTTCCCCCTACCTGCGCCCCCTGCGTAGTCCGAGAAGGGTGTGGCCAGCGCCGTGGGGTGCTGCAGCCCTAGCCCCACGTAGTCGTCCTCCAGGAGCGGCTCGCCGCGACTTCAGGGGTAAGCGACCACAGATGGCATAACAGTGCGTCGGATAGGGCTTCAATATAGGGCTGCAGGACGGCGGGCGGTGCGGTGCCTGTGGCAGCAGCCCTGTACGGCGGAGGGACGGCTAAGGAGAGGCGTGTTGTGGCGTAGCAATGGGCGCTGGGGCTGTTGCTCCCGTAGACGTGCATCAGCGTGATGGTGTGGTATGCCGTGATCTCCGCCTCGCTTGCCACACCACACAGCACCACCAACACCGCCAATACCACCACCACAAACCCTTATACACGCTAATACGCATGTCCCACCTGATGGCGTCTATGCGGCCCATGACGCCCCCGCTCCTGTCCACCAGGTGCCGTAGCCCACACAGCCCGTCACGCGAGGTGCCCAGAATGCGCTCCACAGGGACCTAGACAGCGGGAAGGGGAAAGGTGTGCAGTTTAAGGTGCTGTCGAGTGCAGTAGAAGAGTGAGGGCGTGGGCGGGGTTGAGGCGTGCGGAGGGTGTGTGGGTACACGTGAAAGACGAGGAAAGCGTGCTAGGGTGGCAGGTGGGTGGGAGGAGGGCGGCTGCAGGCTGCGGCAGGAGGGGTTTGGGGTTCCCATGTACTGCCCGCCCCCCTGTCGACCTCGCTCTCGCTTGATCACTTACACGTTGCAGCACTCGGCTGCCCTGCGGTTAGCCCACGACTCAACGCACCTGCCCGACGTACGCGTCGCCACGTGCCGCCGTACCCCACCCAGCCCCTATCCCCACCTGGCCCTCTGCCGCCCTGCAGTGCCCTGCCCTGCCGCAACCACATGTCCAACGTACTCGTTGCCACGTGCCGCGCATCCAAGCAATGCCCGCCCAGCCCCCACCCCCATCTTTCCACCCCCATCTTTCCAGTAATTCTGCCGCTCTGTGGCTAGCCCCCGCCCCCCCCCAACGCACCTGCCCGACGTACTGGTCACCACGTGCCGCCGCGTCCTCCATGGCCGCCAACGCCCGGTAGCAGGGGCCCATGGCGCCGCGCTCCAGGGGAGGCGCCCCGCCGCCAGGGCCGCCGCCGCCGCCGCCTCCTGTCCCGCCCGCCGGCTGCGGGCCGCCCGCCGCCATCCACACCTTGACGCCCTCCGTCATCTCCGCCCACAGCACCTGCAGGCAAGACACGTTGTTGCCGCCTGCGTGGGGAGGGAGCGAACGAGGGAGCGAGCTGTTTACGTGATGCTGTTACACGATGTTTGTCACATGTAAGGTTGCACAGCTTGCCAGGTTGCACAGCGTCCAACGAGAGGGGTGTTGTGCACCCTTATGGTACAGCCATCCGCCACTTCCCCTCAGCCCGCCTAACGGGCAGTCCTGCCCTCCCCCGGAGCCGTGCCCAGCCCACCCCACCCCACCCGACCCCCCGCCGCCCCACCTTACTCCAGCTCCTCAACTATGTCCCCTCAGCCCGCCCAACGGGTATCCTGCCCTTCCCCGAGCTGCGCCCCAGCCCGCCCCACCTTCCGCCAGCTCCTTCAGCCGGCTCTCCCACGCCCCCCGCCGCACAAACAGCCCCGCGCCCTTCTCCGTGCTCAGCGCCTCATGCAGCTCCAGCATGCTGCCCGCCGTAGCCGCAACCAGCGCCGCCGCCGCGGCCGCCGCCGCCGCGTCCGGGCCCCCCATGCCCCCGCCGCCGCCCGCGCCCGCCGCCGAAGGCGGCGGCGGCGCGCCAGCGCCTGCAGTGCCGGCGGCGCCGCCTTGCGGTGGCGGCGTGCGACGGCGACGTGTCCGCCGCCCTCAGCGCCCGCCGCCAGCCCGGTCGCGTGTTCTTCCAGCTGGGACCCACGCAGTCCCACGGGACGCTCTCCTCCAGCGCCAGCAGGTCGCGGCGGATGGAGCGCACGATGTCGCGTGTGCGGGAGGCGCTGCCGCGGCCGGGGGTCGTGGCGACTGTGGGTGGCGGGTGGGTTTGTGCGGCCAGGGGAGTGGAAGGTGAACGGGACAAGGGGCTGGCGGAGTGCTGGCGGTGGGAGGTGGAGGCCGAGGCGGAGGGAGTTGCTAGTGATGCCCCGGCGTCCGAGTGTGGCGTGTGGCGCACATCAAAGCCTCAGACGCGTGATTCCTGCGCGTCAGGAGAGCCGGGCAGCTCCAGCAACGCTGTGCTGCAATGCAGCGGATGCGGATGCGGATGCGTACCGTATTGGTCCCCAAACCCGTCATATCTCAAACCCCAAGATTGCCAGCGCTCTTCCACAGTGCCGTAATAGCACACACCCCGCGCCGGCGGCAGCACGTGCGCCACACCGAAACTCCTCTGCACTCTTAACGCCTTCCCACAGCACCGCACGCCCTCACCCCGCACCCCCCTCCCCGGCCCTCACCCCGCGCGGGAGGCAGCACATCCAGTGACAGCGCCGGCCGCAGCGACGGGTCCGTGTGCTGCCGCTTGCCCTGCCTGCCGTACTCGTCCGCCCCCACGCCGTACGGCACGGCGCTCGCCCCGTACGGCACGCCCATGCCCATGCCTATGCCCCCGGGAGACGGCAGCGCCATGCCGCCCGCATCCGACGGCCCGCGCCGTGGCGGCAGCATCGGTGACGGCGCCGCCAGGGCGCCCGGCGGCGGCAGCGGCGGGGGGCAGCCCATGCCGGGGCCGCAAGCGCCCGGCGGCAGCGGTGCGCCTGGCGGCGGCGGCGGTCCCAGTTGTCCCATGGGCGGGCCGCCGCCGGCGGCGGGGTACGGCATGCCGGGGCCGCCGCCGCCGGAGCCCAAGGCGGTGGCGGACGGCGGGCCGTAGTACGGCGGGTACTGCGGCGTGATGAGCTGCAGGTAGCGCTGCTGCAGCTTGACAGTGCGGGCTGCGGGGAAGGAAGGGAAAAGGAGCAGTGGGGAAGGGAGGTGTGTGGTGCGAAGCAGTGTGCCAGCAGGGGCGTGTACAGGTCGGAACCACCGTCCTGCATGCTCATTGATCCAGCACGGCCCTCGAGCGGCCTCGAGGCGGGGTAACTGTCCCCGTGCGTACTACGAATTGTTGACTCCACGTGCACGGCGGTGGCTGCTGCACAACACGGTGATCACACGCACTCGGGGGGCGGCACGCTGCTTGCATTGTAGTATCGTGTTCAGGGCCGCGGTCCGGATTGACCGGCCGCCGGGGAGACCTGCCCTAGGCGGACCTGCGCAGTTGCGCGGCCGTCGGGGCTTGTCCGTGACCATCAGATAACGCCCCCCCCTCATTATTATTATTGTAGTAGGTGGGACCTTGTCACCACGACCCAAGGCAAAGTACCTGCCCCATGCCACGCAGCCCGCCCAAGGTGCTCGGGCTACCCACACCTACACAGGCGCAACCTCGGCTCCATGCCCTATTGACAGGGCCCCTGCCCCTGCCCTCACGAGCTCAGGCCCAGTCATACCCCATGCCCCCAAAGTTAACCGCTGCCCCACGCCCCCACTGCAGTGGGTTCAACTTGTTTACAGCGACACTTGCAGCACTTCAGTATCGTTCTATTTCGTAATTTCTTCCCCCACCCCCACCCCTCACCCTTCCTTCGTGTTACCTCCTTTGCCCTCTTCCCTTTCCGCCCTCGTTTTCAGGTCAGTCGGGTCGACATGGGTGGGCGTGGGCTACTTGTGCCGGCTTGCACCGTTGCGGGACCATAGGCACGAGGTTGCATTCAGTCCTCAGCTTTTTCAGCTTTCCGGCCGGGGTCGCGGGGTCGCGTTAGGTAGCGCCGCCATTTTCCAGCACAGCCAACACAGCCCTTCCGTCGGTACGTATTACTCGGTAGGCTCTTTTGCCCCGTTGTCGTCTGTTCTGCCGCTCGCCGCCAACCTCGTCTTTTGCAGGCTGGCCGTAGCCGATATAGTTACTTTGCCGCTTTGCGGTTACCCCTCACCCAGTCGCGGTACCTGCACTCCACCCACCCTCCCACTCACCCACCCACCCCCGACCCCCCTCACCCAGTCGCGGTATCTGCAGCTCCACCCATCCGTTGTGCTCCACGCGCGCCACCCACGCCTCCTGGCCCAGCAGCTCGGGGTCGGTCGACTTGTTAGCGGAGCGAACAATGACCCTGGAGGAACAGGGCCAGGTGAAGTTATTTCCTACCAGCTCCTGTCAAGTCATTTGGATTGGTGACCGATGGGGTTAGGTGGACTTGTTGGCGGAGCGCACAATCAGCCTGTGGCACGGTGGTCAAAAGGGACGGCGGGGGCATTGGGAGATTGGCAATTGTCGAGGGTTTGCAGGGCCGCCAGCTTAGCGGATGCAGCGGACGATAACTCAGCAGGGCCGCCAGCTCAGCACGCACGCAGGCACAGGCACTGGGCTCTGCCCTCAAGCCCCATGCTCTCTCGTACCCCCACGTATTGGGGCGCACACTCCACAATAAGGGCCTCCGTTCCCCACGCCGCGTCCGACAGCTGACCAGTCTCCCCACCAGTCCCCCCCTGCGCAGCTCCCTGCCCTAGGAGCCTTCTGCCCACCTGGCGGCTCCACGCCGCCCTGCCCCTGTGCAGCAAACGCCGCTCCCGACCAGCACGCAGACCATGGAGCACTGCCCAATCATGCTCTGTCGTACCCCTACGCAGACCCCCAGGGAGAACCAGTCCATTCAGCAGGCCCCCCGCACATCCCCACACGGGGCCCGCAGTCCACCCACCAGTCCCCCCTGCGCAGCTCCCTCCCTTTGGAGGGCGGCCCCAGGTCTGCCAGCCCCGGCGGCTCCACGCTGCCTGCCCGCCGGTAGGTGGGGTAGGGCGGGGCGGGGGCCAGCGGCCCGGGGGCGGGGCCAGGGGCGGGACCGGGCCCTCCGGCCAAGCCGGCCAGCGCTGCGCTCTGCTGGGGCTTGATGCGGGCCATGATGGCGTGCAGGTTGGTCTGGGGGGTGTGTGGGAGGTGTGGGGATAAGGAGGGTTAGTGGACTAGGTTACAAGGAGGTGTTCTGTTGAATCGGGGGGTGCAGTTGCTGTATGCGGGCCATGATGGCATGGAGGTTGGTCTGGGGGGCGTGGGAGGTGTGGGGACGATGAGGATTGATACACAAGGCCACAAGGAGGCGATGTAATGTGGTGAACCGGAGGGTGTAGCTGCTTAATACGGGCCATGATGGCGTGGACATTGGTCTACAGGATGCGTGGGAGGTGTGGGTGTGGAGAGGATAAACGATAGCGCAGGTTGGTGTGGGTAGGGGACCATGCGTGGGGTTGGAGAGGGGTGCGAGGACGTCAACACCAAGATACCCCAGAAGTGTGTACACGGCGAGCGTCCCAGTTAAAATTGTGTGTCAGTAGGCGGCATGTCTGCTACTGCTGGTGTTGGCCATGTCCCGCTTCCCGCTGGTGGGCAATCCGGCACGGTAGAAGTGCGCTGGGTGTGGCAAGGGACGTCACCTGACAGGTGTGTGTCAACAGGTGCACACCTGCTGGTAAACCTGCTAATACACCTAGTACACGTGCCACCCTGTTTAATTTCCCACTTCCCATACGGACAACTTCAATTGCGTGGCAGGGTTGCAGGTCCGGGGCGTGGTGCAGACGCCCCGGGCGCCCGGGGAAGCCCACCTTGACTATTTTGGCAGCAGCAGACGCTGCCTGGGCCACGTCCTGCTTCTTCACCGCGGCAGTAAACGCTGGATCAGCTAGCAAGTAGCCATAGATCGGGTCCGACGCCGGGTTCTGCTGTGGGTCCACGCGGTCATGTAAAACAGATGGCGTTTAGGACCCTGCCTATGCCCCAATTGGCGCAGCGAGTTTTGATCAAGTTGTTGAAATTTGAAATTCCTCAGTTCTAATACCACGTGCCTGGGGAGGTGCTGCCGGAGGAGGCATGGCACCTGGCGCTCCAACAGGTGCAGGCGTCTGAGCAGCTGGCACAGCTCCTCCAGCTGATTGTTGTAACATAGGTACCGCTGATGCATCCCCAAGGGCAGTGGTCGTCATCGTCGGGTTCGTTACAGCAGGCGTGCTGCAGGCCTGCTGTGGTCCGCTGCTGGGGACAACCGCAAGTTGCGTTGCGGCATCGCTACTTGCAGCATTTTGTGTGGGAGCCTGCATCATGTCAACTCGAGCAACTGGAAGAACGCGCTAAAGCATGGTCGCTCGGTCAAGGAGTTCAGGGACGTCGCACGGTACGCTGACTTGCAATAATTATCAATCCTGCAGTGATCGTTCGTAAATGGCAGCACGCATTCTGGGCTGTGCCAGGTTGAGTCCTGGGGAAAATACGGAGTGGGCACGTGCACGGCAGTTTGTCATGCATCTATCCATGCTGCCCACCCTGGCCCCTATGTACCTCTGCATATTGATCCGGTAAGCTTTGTGAGCGTGCTAATGGTCCCTGGTCAGCATGGAAAGTTGAAGCAAGAGACCTCGCTTCGTAACAGGGGGATGACAGGGCTAGCGGGCTGTTCCGTGCGGGCTCTTCGCGCATGTGGACCGGCAGGGGAGCAGGGAAGAAGGTAGCGTAACGAATTCGAGACACGTCATGACCATTATCGCCGTGTGATGTGTGAGACTGGCCGCAGCAAAGCGCTTGCCACGCTTTGATGCCCATGTAGGGCAGTAGGGGTACCAACCCTGATACCACGCAGGCTTCCGGGGTCAGCTTGTTACCATGCACTTGTGCCCGCGCACACGAGTGCGGGCACCTGAACCTCAACACTGGTCGACCTGTGCAGCGGCGATGCACGCTGCTGCTGACTCCTGCACATACGATGACTCAGCTACCGGTATTGTCACTCACTTTCACGGTACGGTATGTGCTCTGGGCCTATTGGAGTTCTGAGGTGAGCTCGGGATCAGCACGTGCAGTGGGTGTGCGTCATCAATGTAACACAAAATGCCAATGCGTCATCCGCCATGGGCAGCTGGGCCTGCCCCGTCCCTGTAATGGTCCAACGCTGAGCGCTGTGACAAGCGCCGGTGGAGCACGCCGTAACCTCGATGACATGAGGACGTTGGTTGCCGTCACACACACGTCACAGAGACGACACACATACGACACACCGTACGGCAGTCGGTCAAGACAGCCTAACTAATAACTAAGCCACACTGAAAAACGCCGTCCAATAGTGGCGAAACTGAATACTACTCAGCAAGATAAATGCAAGGATTTGAGCGCCATTGTGTTGTTATGAGGAGGCATCTGGAGCGGACTGCTTGCAACCGTGCAAGTCTTACAAAGCGTGCATGCTCTCATATACGCATATTGTTCGCTCTTTTTGACATAGCCGAGCTGGGACTGTTTACCACACTCGGGATGTACGACATAGATCAGTGGTCCAAGTGTTCAGTCCTGACCGGACACAGCTCCACTTAACAACACTCCCACGCTGGCAGGGCTAAACACCAGACACACGTGCAATCAAACCACGCTTAGCGCAGTCCCATCTTCCGGCAGCAGAACTGCAGCTTCTGCTTAGCCACCGCTTGGTCAGCGCATCGCGACCATGTCTGCCGCTGGGCAGTACTTGAACACCACCTCGCCCCGCCGCCACACGCACAAAATGGTGAATGACATCAATGTGCTTCGTGCGCTGCGATGTGATGGGGTTCTCAATCACCTTCAGCGCCCCCTGGTTATCGCCCATCATCTGCACCGATAGCGCCTGCCTCCATTCCCAAATCACCCATCAACTTCCGCAGCCACAGCGCCGCGCGTAGCACCACCTGCCGCCACGTACTCTGCCTCCAGCGTGACAGCGACACAGTGCGCTGCAGCTCACTCTTCCAGCTCACGGCCCCACCGTTGCACAAGAACACGTACGCAGACGTAGACTTGCGAGTGCCCACGTCACCCGCAAAATCGGCATCGGTGTAGCCGACAAACGACTCTCCTCCACCACCAAACACCAGGCCCTGCTCCACGGTACCGCCAGGTAGCGCAACACGCCCTTCGCTACCGCCATGTGCTGCGTGCTAGGCATGCTGTTGTACCGCGACAGCAGGCTCACGGGATAGGCCAGGTCCGGCCGCGTGCTCACAGCCAGGTACATCAGGCTCCCCACGATCTCACGGTACCGGCTTGCCTCCTTCGCACACAACGGCTCCTGCCCCTCAGCATCGCTGCTGACCAACTGCACCCCCGGCGAAATAGGTACACCCCTACCGTTCGCCTTCAACATCCCAAACCGCTCCAACACCCCCTTTGCGTGCCGGCACTGCGACAGCTTGATGGTGCCGCCACGTAATCACGCTTCACCTCAATCCCCAGGTAGCACGAGACCTCCCCCAGGTCACGCACCTCGAACATGCTGGCTACCTTCTCCTTGACCGACGCCAGCACACGCTTGCACTTTGATGCAATGATCAGATCATCCACATGCACCAACACGCACGCCACCACATTGCCCGACTCGTCACGCAACAGGAACAGGCCGGGTCCGCCACAGACTCCTCGAACCCCATGCTCTCTAGCCGCTCTTCAGCTTCTGATGCCATGCCCTAGGCGCCTGCCGCAGCCCGTACAGCGACTTCTCCAAACGGCACCTCAGCTCATCGCTGCCCAGGGGAAACCCCGGCGGCTGCTCCACGTAGACCTCCTCCTCTAACTCCCCATGCAGGAACGCCGCGCACGTCCACGTGGTGCACATGCATGCCCCGTGCCGCCGCTACCGCAAACAGCGCGCGCAATGTGCACCCCTTGCTGGTGGGCGCGTACACCTCGAACACATCCACGCCCTCTACCTGCATGAACCCCTTCGCCACCAGGCGAGCCTTGTAGCGTTCAACGCTTCCATCTGCACCATACTTGCGCGTGAACACCCACTTCAGCGGCAACACCTTCTGCCCCTTCGGGGGAACCTCCAGCCAAAACACATTGTGCTCCTGCAGTGCCCTAATCTCTTCCTCACACGCCTGCTTCCACTGCTGCGCCCGACCGTTCAGCGCCTCTGCTAGGGAGGTAGGGACAGGCAGCTCGCCAGCTGCCGCCCCCTCGGCTGCTACGCCTGCCACGTACCCGCTGTACGGCAGGTTAGGCGGCTTGCGAGCGCGTTCGCTGCGCCGCAGCCCCTGCTGCCCGCCTCCCCCAGCTGCTGCTACGTCCGGCGGCTCCGGCGCCTGGGCAGGTGCTCCCACGTCAGCGGGTGCGTCCTGCTCGGCGGCTGCAGCTCCCACGTTGGCTGGAGCCTCCGGCGCGCCTGCAGCTGCATCTCCCACGGCAGCTGCATTCACCTGCTGCGCACCTTCAGCCGCGCCCGCCTGCTGCTGCGGCTGCTTGGGGCCTCCTGGGCTGACTCCTCGTCCTCGCCCTCCGCCAGGCCAGGAGGGCCACCACACCTCACCCTCCTGCTGCTCGACCATGCTGCCCCAAAACGCGACTCGCCAAACGTCACACTCGCGCCTCGATCACATGTGTGCCGTTCACCAGGATGCGATACTTCTTGGTCGTATGCCCGTCGTAACCCACGAACACGCCCTTCCTGCTCACCGCATCCAGCTTGCTGCGCGACTTCTCAGGCACGCGCCGACGCCACACAGCCAAACACACGCCACTTATCCACACGCGGCTTCCTCCCAAAGAACAGCTCCCACGGCGTCTTATCCCTCCCACGCACCGGCAGCCGGTTCCGTGAGGGTACGCCGCCGTGTACAGCGCCTCCACCCACAAAGACGGAGGCAGTCCGCTCTCCTGCAGCATGCAGCGAACCTTCTCCAACAGCGTCCTGTTCAGGCGCTCTGCGGCTCCATTCTGCTCGGGGTATACGGGCAGACGTCTCATGCGTTATGCCCTTGCCACGGTACCACTCCTCCATCTCAGCGTTCCGCAGCTCTGTGCCCCTATCTGTGCGAACGTGCTTGACCGACACCCTGCATCGTTCTCCCACGCCAACAGCACACCCTGCACGATGGAAGGCACCTCCGACTTCCTGGCTACTGCACGCACCGAGGCCAGCCCGCTGTACTCGTCCAAGAACGTGACAAAGTACTTCTTGCCCCCCAAAGACTTCACTGGCATCTCGCACAGGTCCATGTGCACACGCCCAGGACCCTCGCGGCTGGCTCACTATCCGACTCCCCAAACGAGGCACGTGTTTGCTTCCCCATCGCGCACGGTTCACACACGCCCCTACAGCCAGGAATGCATCCGCTGACACGTCCAGCCCCTTGACCATACCGCTTCGCCCAATGCGCCAGCGAAGAGTACCGCCGATGGGCGGCACGCTGATGCCACAGCTTCGCCTTCTGCTGCTGCTTGCTGGGCGGCGGCACCTGTGCAGCCGCCGCCTTTCCGCCGGAGTCCGGCGGCGTGCCCTGGGCCGCCGCCTTCGCCAGGCTCCTTCGGCGGCGCCCTGGGCCGCCGCCTTCAGCTCTGCAGCCACGGCTGCTGCCGCCACGGGCTTGGTGGGCGGCGGCGCCTTTGTAGCCGCCGCCTGCTGCTTCACCGGCTTCACCTGCACTGGCTTGGCGGTGTCCTCAGCGCCGGCTGCCCTCCTTTCGCTCTGCAGACGCCGGCTGAGGTACTCGGCGTCCATGTGCTTCTCCAAGGCGCCGAACAGCACGCGGGCTGGGATCTCACCCTGGTATTTGCCCGACAGATTGTGCATCTCCGGCACCAGCAACCCACCAACGACCTTGGCGCGCATCAGCACCTTGCCCTCGCTGTTCACCAGCTGCGCTGCCCGCTTGGTGCGCTGAATGCAGAAGCCCTCCTGGCACAGCAGCTGCTGCTCGACAGCAGCTTGAAGCTCAGCTGCGCGTGCAGGACCTTAATGCGCCGTGCTGCCCTCGGTCGCCAGGGTCACCCAGCCCTCGCCACGCCTTGTAGGTGGCACCATCAGCCCCCACCACGGACGGGCCGTCCGTGAGGGGCACGTACATGTCCACTTCCAGGTCATTCTTGTCGCGTGAACGACCTAGCAGCACCACCGCCCAGAATCCACTTGCCCCAACAGCCTCCAGCTGTCCGCCTGTAGGGCGGGGCGTCGGCGCCACCAGTGCCGCCAAGCTGGCCACGATCACATCCGGCTCGCCGCCGCTGCTAGTGCTGTGCGCCTTGCCGGGCGCCCCTTGTTGCTGCTGCCGCCCTGCTGCTTGCTGTTGCCCCTCCGATCCCAGCTCCTGCCGCTGCCCCTGCCGACCACCACCTCCGCTGCTGCCGCCGCGCCCGCGCCCGCCCTGCCCCCCTGCCCCGCCGAAACCGTCGCTGCGTGGCTTAGGGCAGTTGGCTGCGAGGTGACCGACGTTGCCGCAGTTCCAGCACCTCTTGTCGGTGTGCGCGACCAGCGCGACTTGGGGCTCCGTGCTGTCACGCTTGTCCAGCAGCTTCTCCTCCTCGACCAGCAGGTACCGCAGCACCTGGTCGTAGTCCAGCTCCGTCTTGGCGCCCTCGCTGAAGTGCAGCCGGCCGTTGATGAAGGCCCTCGCCGAGTCGAACTCGGCGCTCAGGCCCCGGACCAGCCGCGAGGTCAGCCGCGAGAGATTGTAGTCTGCCTTGTTCTCCTCCTCCGTAATCAGCTGCAGGTCCACCTGCAGCGCGCGACCCCTGGCGAAGTAGGTCGCGATGCTCTCGCCAGACTGCTGCTTCAGGCCCTTGAACTGCTCATCCAGCTTGTCGCGGTGGCGCTCGACGTTCTTGAAGTAGCGCAGCTTAAGGCCCTCCCAGAGCTTCTTCGGGTCCTCCTCTGTCGCGAAGGAAGCCATCAGCGACTGGGCGATCGACAGGTTAATCACGGCCAACGCCTGTCCAGCCGTCTCCTCATCCGAATCCTTGACGGCAGCCCATAGCTTCTTGTACTTGAGGTAGTTCATCACGCACAGGCTCCAAATGGGATAGTTCTCCATATCCTCACGGAGCTCCTTGGGAAACTCCACGCCAGCCATCGTGCCGCGCTCTCCACGGACTCCCGCACCCAGCGGTACTAACGATGCTGCAAAGCACTCAGAACGTCACACGTTCTCCCCGCGCGTAAGCGGTGGGCTCATAACCTGTTGTTATGAGGAGGCATCTGGAGCGGACTGCTTGCAACCGTGCAAGTCTTACAAAGCGTGCATGCTCTCATATACGCATATTGTTCGCTCTTTTTGACATAGCCGAGCTGGGACTGTTTACCACACTCGGGATGTACGACATAGATCAGTGGTCCAAGTGTTCAGTCCTGACCGGACACAGCTCCACTTAACAACAGAAAATGGCCCGGAAACACAGCTAACAGCCCGCGTGTGACGATACTGGGACGCAGGGGATCCCCTGCTGGGACGAGTGTTGCTGGTTGCGCAGGGGTGAGACGCACACAGTACGCTCACGAAGCTGCTTGATAGACCTGTCAGAAAGTGGGCTTAAGCAGCACTACGCGCGCTGCGGCAACTCCTCCAAAGGGACGAAAGCGTGCACGCTGATGCCACCTCCTCCTGAGGCTCAGCACCGCGTTCACACAACTCCACTGTACCTCCTGATAGCAGTAATGGGCAACGGGTTACGGCTAGCTAGGCCTTCCGTCGCCGTGCAGGGATTAGCTGCGAAACGGTATGGGCACCGTCGACTACCGGGGATTGCTTGCTCTATTCGAGAGAGCTAACCTCGGCGAGCTCCATAAGTCCTGCTCGTAACCTTACAAGATACATAGCAATGTTCCGTCACTTTGGCAGAGCAAGAAGAGCGCTGAGCATAGCGCTCCAGCAGCATAACGGGTGCCTAAACGTACGGCAGGCGTAAGCCCCTACCGAGATCATCACGCCACGCTGTTACTAGCAACTGTAAACATCAAAATACTCAACAAACAATCTTCTACCTTACAAGGTACGCCATGCCAGCACCGACATGCGCCTTGCACGGCGCTTTCACATAGAACGAGGGTCCATATCCGCCCACATACGTGTGCTTGCCAAGCACCAAATTCCGAGCCCCAGTGACCTTCTTACGAAGAAAAACTGCACCGCAGGTCCCCAGAAGGCGACCAAGGACACCATGCGCTAAGGCGCATACACACTGCACGTTGCTATGACAACTTGTTCCTTTATTGCTTGCCTGAACCTGCTTTCATAAGGCTATTTTGCCTGCATCCCGCACCGCATCTGCTACACTGCATGCGAAAGAATCCACTAACAACTATGATGTACCGTACAACTAATGATTTAACTGTGTAACTGCGTGCTTAACGCACGGCATGTACACATGCCCGCCCTAGTGTGGCTTAACACACAGTGACTCAAACCTGCTGCTACACGCAATGCTAACCATCAACTGCAAGCCACTAGTCACATGCCGGCTGAACTGTGCCACGCGTCCACGCTGGGACGCGACACGAGCAGTCTCGGGGCTTTCGCGTCGGCCACTGTGCAGAAGCTGCCCGGTACATCCTGCACACTATTATAGCTTGGACAGCTGAAGCTTGGATAGCTGGACATACATCGCCTGCCGCATGTACACGTCCCGCACCTCGGGGTGGTAATGCAGCACCTCCTGGTAAATTAGGTTCCGCACATCCGCCTCCGTCAAGCTGGCCTGGTACCGCTCAAACTCTAAGTGCGGCGCGACGGGTTCCACCTGCTGCTGCATCACCGATGGCATCCCGGAGAGGTAAGGATGCGCCAGGGCCTGTTCGGCCGTGGGTCTATCCGCCGGGTCAAAGGACAGCATGCGGGCGAGCAGCTCTAGGGCCAGCGGGTCGATGCCGGGAAATTTGGAGGCGAAGGGGCGCGGCTCCTTGTTTGGCATGGTGGCAAGGAAGGCGCGGGCGCGGGCGTTGTGGATGGCGCTGATGACGTGCGGCGGGGGCTTGCCCAGCAGGTCTGTGATGAGCTGCAGCTGGTGCACCAGGTCGCGCCCGGGGAACAGCGGCTTGCCCAGCAGCACCTCGGCGAAGATGCAGCCCACGGACCAGACGTCTGGATGAGGGGCAGCCCGGGAGCCAAGAGGCATGCATGCTCAGGCGGTGCAGCACGCTGTCACACTGTACACAAGCACTGGACAGGCACGTGTTGAGCGACCGTTGGAAGGGCATTGCAGCTGCAGGCTGTGGCCAACGGCCAGATGTCAGTAGCCCGCCCAATGCGGCGGCATGCCAATCCACGTACCTACGGCACCGGTGTATTTGCCGTAGAACTGGCCGCACAGCTCGGGCGCGCAGTACCAGCGGGTGGCCACATCCTCGGTCCACTTGACGGGCGTGAGGGGCTGCTGGCCCGCCACGTAGGGCCGCGCCAGGCCCAGGTTGCACACCTTGAGCTTGCAGTTCGAGTTCACCAGGATGTTCTTGGGCTGCAGGTGCAAGCAGCAGAGTTATGGCAGCATGGACGGGGGCACTTCGGGTGCGAGCTGAGGGCGCAACTTCTCAGGAATGCCGTGGCCCACCTAGTCTGCCTGCAATGACAGGGGGCACTCTGGATGACGAAGTGCCCCTGCGCTTACGCATCCCCGCAGAGAATCAGCTGCTCCAGGCGGCCAGTGTGGCGCGCCCTGGGTGCTGCAGCAGGGCGCGGCGGGGCGACCAACCTTGAGGTCACGGTGCAGCACACCGCTTAGGTGCATGTAGTTGATCCCTCGCAGCAGCTGGAAAAGGATCACCTTTTGGTGGTCCGGCGTCAGGTCCGGGTTGGCGCCGATCACCATGTGCAGGTCCGACTGCACGTGGAAAGCATGTCCTAGATTAGTACCTCTCGTGGGAAGGTGGAACACAAGGATCAAGGCCCATAGCCCCGCAACCCGCACATGGCCGAATGGCCCCCTCCAACAAACCACTTGCCTCCATGAGCTCGTAGACAATGTAAAGGTCCTTATAGGTGGTGGGGTCCGACGGCAGCAAAATGTGCTTGATGCCCACCATGTCATCGTGTTTCAGGAGCGCAAGAGTGTGACTTCCCGGAGAATGCGGATGGCGTCTGCCATGCTGTCGAACACATTCTGCACGGTGTTGCATGGGTCAGTGGCGGTTAGGTCTCATGCAGGGATGCATTCGCAGGTAGGACGCTCCCAGGTGGTTCAGCAGCAGCAGCAGTGCATACAGTCACCCCTAAAGACGCCGTGACCCTGCAGGCCTTCCCACGTTACTCACTTGTATCCTTTTGATTGCCACCAGCTCCCCTGTCAAGTTGTCATTGGCGGCACACACCAACCCATGAGAACCTTTCCCGATGAGGTTGAGGACTGTGTACCTGTCGAATGCAGCCGCATGACATCTCACGTCCCGGTCATGGTAATGGTCACGCAGGGGACACACAGCCTGCACTGCAGCCGGCATTCTTGTGCACATGCCCTATGAGCATATGAGCCACAGCCGCACTTGCCTATTTGCCTCTCCCGGCGCTTGCTGCTGCGGCGGTGGATGCCCTTGATACATGCGAGGGTCGTAGGCCGATTTTTGCTTCGCGTCCGCGCCGACCATCCAGCCTTGCTCCGACTGTCACGGGCGGGTATCCACAGCTCCTAATGAGCTCGATAAACGCCTTGCGATGCAAGCGATATGGGGAGATGAGGTCGGTGCCCCCCTCTACGTCTTGTACCCATACCGCTCGAGCCTGCTTCTCACAGCTTCTCGGCACGCTTCCGCGCCCGCCTGACAGACTTGAACCGAGAAGGCTGCATCGGTGCCCTGCAGGCAACGAACAACAGCAATTTCGCCTTACTCTGACTGCATTCAATCATGCACCCCGTCGTTCGCAAGCAGCTGCGTGGACCAAACTCCTGCACGCGGCCCTGCCAGAGGCCTCACCCCTTCGCGGAAACCCGGAATTTCCGTGAAACTCCGAGGGGTAATTCCGGCTATTTTCCGCGGAATTTCATCCGCGATCTCACTTCCATACTCAAACGCGTACACGCCCACGGCACTTGCTCCTGCTGCTTAGTCTCATACTTGCGGACCTCTTCCGTCGCGCATTGCAGCACCCTAGTCGCGTCTCAGTTGTATAACAGCCCGCGCAGAGACTAGCAGCGGCCGGCTGGAAGTTGTTAACAGCAGCCACAGGGACTGGGTATGTGCGCGGCCGGTGAGGCTTGCGAGCTTGCGACTAGGGTGCTGCAATGCGCGACGGAAGAGGTCCGCAAGTATGAGACTAAGCAGCAGGAGCAAGTGCCGTGGGCGTGTACGCGTTTGAGTATGGAAGTGAGATCGCGGATGAAATTCCGCGGAAAATAGCCGGAATTACCCCTCGGAATTTCACGGAAATTCCGGGTTTCCGCGGTGGCATGAGGGGCCTCGCCCTGCTGGCTGACGAGCGGCCAACTACAATGACATGCCCTCAGCAAGACAATCTTCAATACGATGAGCATCAGTGCGTTTAAACAAAGAAGGCATAGAGCCCTTCTGTGTGCCGGCGAAAGGTGGCACTGCGTCCCTGCGTCGGCAAAAGTTTCAAACCTGGGCCCAACGGCGCATACCATAAACATAGCTCTCCTCTATTCCAGGGCATAGGCCTAGAAGCCAGGAGATATCGGATCGAGCAGAGGTGTTTCGCAAGAACACGGACAAGGACGCGTTGGAACATGCGCTTGCCCTCCGGGCACAAGGCAGCGATCGAGACTTATAAAATAACCCATTGAGCTGCTAGAATGCAAGAAAGGGTGGCCAGGTTGCTGGCTGTCGCAAACTTGCGGCAAACATTCAAAGCATGTGGTCGGCAACTCGGATGTGGAAATCGTGCTTCGCACGTGCCACAGCAACTTTTCGGCCCTTCATGATATTCTTTACCTTCCGCGGCCAGGTGCACTTGCATTTCGCAACCCCTCTCGGCAAGAGCAGGTCGGCACGTGGCACGAGGCCGAGGCACGGCCGCACTGGGTCCACCCGTGGGACTCAGCACTGAAACGTCAGACGCCCCAGAGCAAGAAGGCTCAGCACATTTTCCCAGCTTCGCAACGCTGACACCGCTTTTCGTCCTTCTGCTTTGCAACTGTCCAGCACGTTGCGATTGCACAATGCAGTGTCACCATTTTACCGGAATGGAATGGAGCGGTGTAGGGGGTTCTTGAGAGGTCCTTAGTAACAGCGGAGCACGTAAAGGGCTTTCCATTCGGAAAGCCCGAGTGGAAACGCATGATTGCGTTTACAAGCGCAGGTTTCAGGGAGGCGGGGATCAACTGGTGGGTGCAAGGAGGCGTGAGGGACCAACTGGTGGGTGCAGGGAGGTGTGGGTCTCAGGATTGGGGTGCAGGGAGGCGTTGGGGACCAACTGGTGCGTGCAGGGAGGCGTGGGGGACCAACTGGTGGGTGCAGGGAGGCGTTGGGGACCAACTGGGAGGCGTGGGAAACTGGCTGGGGGTGCAGGGAGGTGTTGGGCTCCGAATGGGGGTGCAGGGAGGCATGGGGCACAGGATGGGGGTGCAGGGAGGCGTGGGGCACAGGATGGGGGTGCACGGAGGCGTGGGGCACAGCGCACAGGATGGGGGTGCACGGAGGCGTGGGGCACAGCGCACAGGATGGGGGTGCACGGAGGCGTGGGGCACAGCGCACAGGATGGGGGTGCACGGAGGCGTGGGACACAGCGCACAGGATGGGGGTGCACGGAGGCGTGGGGGACCAGCTGGTGGGTGAAGGGAGGCGTGGGGGACCAACTTGTGGGTGCAGGGAGGTCCCACATTGCCCACTTGGTAGGCAAAGGGCTGTGCCCTGCTCTCCTCCCGAGGTTCAACTTACTGTGCAGCATCACTGTGACCTAGCATTCAGGCAGAGGGAGAGGTTGGGCCGGGCGATCATGGGTTAGGGATGGACGGAGGTCCTGGTGCAAGGGAGGCCCAGCACTGCAAGGCAACCGCGTGCCGTGCGTTGCCATGTGTTGCAGTATGTTGCAGGCGTACACGTCATTGCACCCGGGAGCTCCCCTGGTGTGGCATGGGCATGCGGACAGAATATCAGAGGACGAATGAACCTCTAGGGGTAAATGGAGAAGGGCTAGGAGGACCGAGCTGCTGCGAACAGTGTTACCCAATACACACTGCACATCAGTGGTACGGCAGTGTGATCGATACGGGTTCAGCTCACAACGCTGGCCGCACCTTCCGGCATATGCATGTTTACCGTATGCGCTGTACATCAGGGGAGATGTCCCCTGCTGTACATTTAGGTGTGGCATGGGCGCATGGCCCAGATGGGCTACGGCTTGACGGTGAGTGTTACGGTACACGCTTACATCGTGCCGCTGCTACAATTCACACATATACCTGCACTCCAAGATGAGATTCAGTGTGACAAGTGCCCCGTCTCTACTGTGTGGCCCCAACGATAGCACGACAGCGACAGGGGACACCCAACTCCCCAGGTGCCGCACCCCACACAGCTCTCGGCCTGTCCCCAACATCACAGCACGCCATGCAACACGTCACACCGATTGTTACCCCGCGCACGCATTGCCGTCACACCGATTGTTACCGCACGCGCGCATTGCTTCGTCGGAGGGGCGACAAGCTCCATAACGTACAGGCCACGACGTGCAGGCCTCAAGTTCACCATACCACAGCCTGGTCCATCTCCACATAGCTTCTCGACGCACCCACAAAGCACACGCAGCACCCCTGTCGCGGCTCCCCACCATCCTTCTGCAAATAAAGGAGGAACCGGATACGAGGCAGCTGTTCGAAGGAATCAGCCAGTATCGGCCCCCCGGTTGCTGCTTTCGCTCCTCCCCCAAGGGCCTCCCCCAAGGGCCTCCCACGAACACAGTCCACACGTGCCCTATAATCGCCCCCCGCACAGAAGCACCCCACCACACCATGCAGACAAACAATGAAGACAGGGTAGGCACATTGATCATTGGTGCCGTGGTGATGTGTGCGACTGGCCGCAGCAAGGTGCTTGCCACGCTTTGATGCCCATGTACGGTATTTTTTATTCTTCGTGAGAAGGTTACGCGGACTTGGAATTTGTGCTTGGCAAGCACATGTGGGCGGATAGGAACGCCTCACCAACCACCACAACCAACTCTACCCATGAGCCATGACTCTGAAGAACTCGCCATACTGCCTGCTACCAGTAAACTCGCAAAAAGGGGGCAGGGACCTGGGGAACAGGGAACGGTATACTTGTACCAGCCAGGGGTACCTACCCTGGTTCAAACTCTAGTACTAACCCTGGTACCACGCAGGCTTCCGGGGTCAGCTTGTTACCATGCACTTGTGCCCGCGCTGAACCTCAACACTGGTCAAGCTGTGCGATGCACACTGCTGCTGCTGACTCCTGATCATACGCCGATTTAGCCACCGGTATTGTCACTCGCTTCCACAGTATGTGCTCTGGGCTGTGCCAATCGGAGTTCTGAGGAGAGCTCGGGATCGGCACGTTCAGTGGGTATGCGTCATCTGCCATGCCCAGCGGTCGGCTGGCTCGCCCCACTGCTTTTCTCTTGGGGAGTGGAGTGTGTTATGAAGCGGTCATGCGCTTACGCATCCGCACTTTCTTTCAGCTTCACAATCCGTGATTGGGTGGTGGACCAGTAAGGATCGTACTCCCCCAACTCATGGGCGCCAGGGGAAGGGATTTCCCCCGTCATTTACCTCATTGTTTTAAGCGCAGTGACAAGCCCCGGTTAGCAGGGAAAGCAGCACGCCGTAACCTCTATGGCATGAGGACGGGGGGCTAGCAACCTGTCCCCCGGAGTGGCGTGCGCATGTGCCCCGCCTGGCCCTACATAGGAGGCCAGCATAGGCAGCATGCAAGTGGGAGCCTCGCGCTCGAGGCGCTCGAGTGCTACGAAGCTGAGGGGTTTTTAGCTCCGTTCACCGACCCAAAACCGCTGGTCTGGATCATGCACCAGACCACATGTCACGGTGGCAATCAGCGGCTTGCAGGGTGTCGAAGGATGCGGTGATGGGAGGTACAGACGCAAATTCCAAAGCGAGTTCCGAGGACGAGACGGGTTGCAGGGTGTGGACAACGCGCATGCACCGATGTGCTGTCACTATGTCTGTAAGGAGAGGCCTTGGGGGCCAATGCAGCGCAGGAAGGTAACGCCACAATGCCAAATACCGAGGGAAGTCTTCATACGTGCCAAACGCTTATGCAGTAAGCCACCAACCACCTGCACACGAGGGCAACCGCCAACTGTCGTGCGATGTCAACGTGGAGTGGCAGGTGGGGCCAAGTCGTGCTTCCGCGTGTCCTTGTCCAGCTTAACAGCCCACCACATAGTTACATGGCAAGTGTGCTCGATGGATAGCAATTTCCACGCAGCTGCTGAAGGCCCGCCAAGACACTGAAGGGCCGCTGTTGCACTACCTGTTCAGGCCCAATAGGATGCTCCCCTTCGAGACAGAACGTCTTAATGGATCAGACGCGTCTGAACTGTATACGCTTACTTCGCTTCCACGCTTCGGCGCGCAAGCTGCGGAGCGGAAAAATCGCCTCATTTCGACAGTTGTGCTCTCAATAGGAGTCGTTATCTCGATAGTTCTGTCGATCACAGCATTAGCGCTTGTAGGAAACGTTAGTAAACAGCATGACACCCAGTTCAGCGGCAGCGGCAGCGGGACAGGCAACGGAGCGGCATCACCATCGCCCGCGTTTGTACCCACGCGGAAGATAGCGTTCGGCTCGTGCACTTCGTACGACCTTCGCCCACAAACGATCTGGACAGATGTAAGTGAAGGCGCGGAGGGTCGCTGGTCGCTGGTTTCCATATCCGAGTGCCAAGGGGCGCGCGGGAAGATGGTGGTGGTCTCGCACCCGGCCCCGGTCCGAACAGGCATTATGCTGGCTGTGAGGCCCCAGCCCAAGCCAGACAATGCACATGCATCGTCATATGCGTGCCCCCGGGCTTTCCTTGTCCGGGGCCCACGCCTCACTGACCGCGCCTGCCCGCAATTGTCCTACCCGTCTGCAGATGCCGTAGCTGCATGCTGCTGGCTGCCCAGTCCCGCTCGGAATTCCCCGGCCCCTCCCCACCTTGCTCCCATCCTTCCTGCCCCTACCCTGTATCCCCAACCGCCAGGGCGTCATCCCCTCTGCCCCTGACGCCTGGCTGTGGGTTGGCGACATGGCCTACCTGGACACCGCACCCCTGGCCTGCAGCGTGCTGGAGCTGGCGGGGAGCAGGTGGGCCGGGCGGGAGGGACAGGGGGAACACAGCAAGGTGTACCTATGGGTTGCACGTCCAGGGGCAACCTTCGCAAGACTGCAGCGTGCCAGAGCTGGCGGGGAGCAGGTGGCCTGGTGGGGGGAGGAGAGTAAGGGCTTGTATTGTGCAAGGCTAAGAAGAGACAGAGCGCCCCTGGATGGCCGTTTGCCTGATCTGGCGGGCAGCAGGCAGCGGGCAGCGCGTCGAAGCTGTCGGGGAGCAGGTGGAGGGCGATGAGGGTTCGGGGCCAGGGGAGGGGCAAAGACAGGGCCTGCTTTGGGCGTGGGGCCAGGCGGCACCGCACCTTGCCTGCAGCATGCCGGGGCTGACGGGAAGTAGGTGGGGGTGGGCGGGGAGGTGGGTGGGGGTTTGCGCCGTGCGCCGTCAGTGTCTACCGTGTGGAGGCGACATGCATTTTTACCTGTATCGCTGTAGGGGGGCTGCGAAATTGGAGTTGCGGTTACAGACCCCAGTGGGTCAGCGCCATGCGCCGCGCATGGTGGCATGATGGCCGTCCTATATGTTTCCTCTCCACTACGCAATCGACTAACTGATAATTAGTAGCCATGCTTGCTTCGCACACTCACATGCTTGGCTGCTGCCCACCCACACACCACCCCGCGCACCACCCCGCACACACCACCCCGCACACCACCCCGCACGGCCGCCGCTGCATACCCCGCAACGGGGTGTGCAGCTCAACGGAACTTACTGCCGTACCACTGTGCCGTACACTGCTGTCGTACACCGCAGGGCGTGGTGCAACTGCACCTCCACGTGGATGGCCCGGCCGGGGCAGTGCTTGGCGGGGGATGTGGACTACGCACGGGAGAGGTGGACACATGCGGTGCGAGGGGAACCGAGGGGGGCGGGGGGGCGGCAACCGCCCAGTGTCCAAGTACAAATTTTGGGTTGGCGTGGGCTGGAATGCCGTTCATTGTGTATGAGCATAGCATACGGGCGTCGTCTGCTTGGTATTGTAAGGAGTAGAGCCTGGCCAGGGAGAGGGTAGGGGGCGGTGAGGGGCCCCGCGGCACATGTTGTTGCTCGCTGGAAAGCGGTGGGAGGCTAGGGGGAACAAGAAAGCAGCAACGCGAGTGGGTGGTAGTGTTAGTTGTAGTAATGGCAACCGTTTGGTAAGCTAAGAGCGACCCACTGCGGTATCGGTCGGCCGTCCGCTCCAGCTCCCACAGCATGCGCCGGCAGGCTGGCCGATGCGGAGGGGAGGTAAGGGGGGCATATCACGGTACAGCGACACGAGTGGGAGTGCAGGGCGCGGGCCAGAATCCTCGGAATGATTATGATGGGGAAATTATCGGATGGTCACGGAATGCAGCAGCGGAAAGGCTGGAGGGGCGCAGGAGCAGGCAACAGCCACGTGCTGGTGCTGTACGGCAGGGACGGCTCAGGGCGTAGCCCCTGTGCCGTAGTGTTGCTGGAATGCCAACAAGGTGCAGGGCCGTTTGCCAACAGGAACTACCCACCTGCCGCCTGACGTGCTCCTTGCACCTGTCACGTGGTGCCATGACCTGCCCCCGCCTCCTGCAACCAGCACCACCACCGCCCCGCACCTGTGGGTCCACAGCGGTGAGCCCCGACCCTTCCTGTCACGTCGTGCTGCTCCCCCCCAACCCTGCCACCACCACCAACTCGCGTGACTAGTACTTTACTCCTCGGCCCCCCAAATCTATTTCCATGTTTCCCAGGTCCACAACAGCGAGTATCGAGCATTCCTGGAGTACATGTGCCCCCCGGCCGCGGCCCACGGGACGGGGCAAGGGGCCTCCCCTGGACAGGGGACCTCCCCTGCTGGCCACTCGCCCTTCCCCCCCGTGGGCACCGACCCCGCCTCCTGCCCGCGGCCCATCCTGGGCGTGTACGACGACCACGACTACGGCTGGAACAACGGGGACAGGAGGTGGGCGTGTGTGGTGTGGGGGAGGGGGGAGGGGAGGGGAGTACCGCAGGGGCACGTAGGGGTTCGGGTGCGGGGATGGCACGGGGCGGCTGTGCAGGCGAAACGGGGGCTGTGTAGGGAACGAAACGGCTGGAACAACGGGGACAGGAGGTGCGGGAGCGGCGTGTGATATTGTGGCTTGGTAACGGGACCGTGCCACCATCCTGGCCCTGCGGCATAGCCTTGCGCACCAGAACTTGTGTTTGGGGGGTTGGAGTAGGCACGGGCAGGCTGTGCAGGCGAAACAGGGGCTGTGTAGGGAACGGATCAGAGGCGGGCAGGCATGGCCGGGACGGGTAGCAGGTGGGGAAGGGGGTGAGGGAACGGGGCAGGTAGCTCTTGGGCTTGTACGACGACCACGACCACGGCTGGAACAACGGGGACAGGAGGTGGGGTATGTAGCGGGTGTGGGTGAGCAGGTGTGCAGGGAAGCAGGTCCTGGGGGTTCTGGGGTGCAGGGACGGCACGGGGCGGCTGTGCAGGGCGCCGTATTGCGCCGAGGTGCCTGATGCCTGCCTATCACAATCCTTCTGTTCGTCCTGGCCACCCCCCGCTGCCTCCACGACATAGGTTGCCCCACAACAGGGACCACAAGCAGATGTCTGACTGCTGCCATCGGTTGCCGTCCCCCGCTGCCTCCACGACACAGGCTGCCGCACAAGGGAGACTACAAGCAGATGTTCCTGGACGCTACAGGGGAGGCGCCGGACAGCCCACGGAGGAGCAGCGTGGCGGGGCTGCAGGTGGGTCGGGGTGGGCGGGCGACAAAATACTAGTAGGCAGTAGGTACATGAGGTAGTAGTAGGTTGTAGCAGTGGTACGGTAAGTAGAAATATGACTCACTGGAGTAGCGGACCGCTCCAGCGCCCACAGCATGGGCCGGCAAGCTGGGGGGTGGGGGTGGGAAGCGCCCGACAGTCCGCGGAGGAGCAGCGTGGAGGGGCTGCAGGTGGGGTGGGTGTGGGGGGAGCGGTTGGGGTGGGGCGGGGGTTTAACCGCAGAGGGGCAAGTAGCTGAACCGGAAGCGGTCGGCCTGCTGAGGACGAGTTGGGTAGGGGGTGGGCAGGCGGTGGGAACATCAGGCGTAGTCTGCAAGTCGACGAGGTCGGTAGATGGAGAGCCGTACGAAGTAGAACCCAGCCCTACCTGTTACCGGACCACCTCGAGCACGTAGTCAACCTTTCCGCGATCCCCAACTCCCAACCTTCAACTTCCAACCCCCAACCATAAATGCAGGGCCCCTTGACGCTCAACGGTGGCGGCCCCAGCCGTGACATTGGCATGGCGCTGCCACGGGACTGCAATCCGACCCGTAACCTCTGTTGTCCAGCATCCACTCCCCAGCCTTAATCTCTTGGCCGCATGCAGCAACCCCCCACACGTTCTTCCTAACTGCAGCTGCTATGCCCCCATGTTGCAGCAGCCGCCGCCGCCTAACCGTCAACCGTCAACTCCAAACCCCCACGCAGGGCTCCTTGACGCTTAACGGCGGCGGGCCGGGCCGTGACATTGACGTGGTGCTTCTGGACGAGCGGTGGTACAGGGACGTGCTGCCGTGCGAGATGCGGAGAGACTGGTGGGTGCGGCGTGTGTATTAGCTCGTGCGTGTGTTAGCTTGTGCCAGTGTGTGTAAGGAATGTGCGTGGTGCTGCTGGACGAGGGTGGTACAGGGACGTGCTGCCGTGCGAGATACGGAGAGACTGGTGGGTGGGGCATGTGTATTAGCTCGTGTGTGCGTGGAGGGACTTGCGGGTGGACGCTGGGGGAGGGGGTTCGACGGCTGTTGACCTGGTATGTATTAACTACCCCTTGTCCTCCCGTGTCCCTAAGGTGCCAGCGCGTCGTGCTGCCCAGCTCCAACGCGTCCGCTCCCCATCCGCTGCTGGCGTGGTGTATTAACTACCTGCTGGACGATGGGGCCACCGGGCGGGGGGCGTGCTGCGCCAAGGACGAGCAGCTGGCCACCTGGTGCAAGCTGGTGGGTGGGTTAAGGGTGGGCGGGGGCAGCGTGTAGGTGTGTGTACTAGCTGAGCGTGCTGCTGTGCCAAGGACGAGCAGCTGGCCACCGGGCGCAAGCTGGTGGGTATGGCATTTGGGTTCAGGGCATATCGCACCTGCCCACCGGCCCCCCTATCCCTTGCACACGGCCATGCATCGTTGCTCAAAGGTCGCAAGTGTCTTTTGAGATGCACCGACCTACTTCGCTATTTCCGTCGCTTACCTTACCTGCATCGCATCTGCCTTGTCGCCCGCCCTCCTTGCCTTCGTCTGACCTCACCGCTTTGGGTGAAACGTATGACGTTATCCACTCCTCCTCCCCTCACTCTCTCCGTCGATTTCACCGAAATGCAGATGTCTAGGCTTTCAGACTTGCAGAGCACGCCTGCCGTCCTACCGCTTAGCTCTCCCTCCCTCCCTACCCCCTGCCCCCCAGCCCTCCTCCCGCACCAGCCCCCTGTGGGCCTCCGCCTGCGACCCCACCTCTCCCTCGTGGGCCGACCAGCCCCTGGCCCTGGGTCCCGACAACGCCACGCTGCTGGCCCTGGGGGACCAGCTGTGGGACACGGCGGTTAATACACTGTGGAGCAGGATGTGGCAGGTGGGTATGCGTGCATGTGTGTGTGTTGCGGGGGGGGGGGAGAAGTTACTAAGTAAAACGATACTGTAATAGCTGTACAGGTCGCGATTATAGTTAGACCCACTGCTGTGTCGACGCCGGTGCCGTGCTCCGTGGGGGACGATGGGGTGCGGCGCGGTAACCGCAGATCGACAAGCAACTGAATCGGAAACGGTCAGCCTGCGGAGAGCGGGGTTTATGGCGGGCGAGACGCAAGGAAAAAGGGCATGATACTCGCTGAGTAACACACACCCGCGCCAACGCTTTCACCTGGTCGTCAATCTACATCAACTTACTAAGTCATTGCGCCCCCCTTCTGGCCCCCAGGCGCACGACTCCCCTGCCTGCGAGGTGCTGGGCCTGGCGCAGCGCTCCTGGCTGCGGGGCCACGTGTCCGCCTCCTCCGCCCCGCTCACCCTGCTGGCGTCCGGCAGCGTGGTGCTGGGCGGTGTGGGATACACCGACCCTGAACAGGGCTACTGCTCGTCGGACGACTGGAACGTGAGCGCACGCCATGACATACCACATATGTGAAATTGAATGTACATAGTGTCGACGCGTGAAGTGGCCCTGTCCATACGCCATTTACATGGGGCCCTTGCGGCCAGCTAAATCGTAATGCAGGGCGTGTACAGGACATTCTCCCCACCTGCCCCCGCCCCCGCCCCCCCTTTTTCCCCTCAGTGCTACCAGCCGGCGCAGCTCAATCTGCTGCACACGCTGGCCAACGCCAGCGGCTGCGTGGTCATACTGACAGGGGACTTTCACTTTGCGGACATCAAGGTACAGTACGGGGTTGCGGCTGTGGCTGTGTGCTAGCTACATCAGTTGTTGATCAGCGGCTGCGTGGTCGTAGTGACAGGGGACTTCCACTTGGCGAACATCAAGGTAGGGCGGCACGGCGACACGGCTGTGTGATCGCTAATAGGCTACAGTATTATATATTGTACATAGTATGCATATATTATGTATTGTACTGGTATTCGGGTACAGGACAGAGGCTGTGTGGCCATCCTTCACGGACACCAAGGTAGGGCGGTGGCATGCACGGCGTGGACGGCTTTGCGCTCGGGTTGGTGGTGGGCGGGCAGGTGGCCTAGTGCAGTTGCTGTGTAGGATTGGGCGCAACACGGCGCAACGCAGGCGGTGTGCGGGAGCGTACGACAGACGATGCGCCCTGTGCGCATGCCGGCGGTACAATTGTTGTAATGAACACGGACACGCTGCTGCGACAGGCTGGGGGCGCTACTTGGGGGCACAAAGACATGCGTCGTGCAAGCCCTGACTCTGCTCTTGAGGCATCGCGCCCCTTGGCTGTGTGCAGGTGCTGGTGCCTGTGGTAGGGAGGTGGTAGGGAGGTGCGGGACCAACCCTTTAATTCAGTGCTAATGCTAATGGCCAAAAATGAAGTTTAAAAGTGCGTGAAGAATCCCTCCTTTTTCTTGCCGTCTTGCCGTGCAGGTGCTCATGCCTGGCACGGGGCACAACTACACGGAGCGGTTCCAGGTGCGTTGGGTTTCAAGGGTTACCGGTAATCGCTGGCACTGCGACACACCAATGTACAGAATTGTTGGGCCACACGTGTGGCCTCTCGTTTTAGGTACGGCCGAAGCACAACATATTGTGACACGGAGTTGATGAGCCACTGCGGGCCGGGGTCTCCAGAAGACAGGCGGGATGCTGGTGGGATGCTCCAGGGCACGTGTAGGTCCGACGTGGTCGCCTTGTCAGCCATCGCACGTCGTAGACCGACCCATGGGTCGTACATGCACGAAAGCGCACCAGCGGCGCGTCGTCATTTGCTGCGTCCGGGTTTGGATGACCGTGGATACACATACGGCATCCGCGCAACATGACCGCACGCAACCTCGACCCCATGTTCGCCTTACCACGCAGACGGACAAGATGAAGAAGCCGATTTACCAGGTGCGCGTGTGTGGGTGGGTTTTGCACATGTGTAGGTGTGCACGTGCTTACCAGCAGCCCCTGGTGCTTGTCCTGCCGTGCCGCATGCCATGTGCCACGTGCCACGCGTCGCCGTCGTCCCCCGCCCGCCTACCGGCCTGCTGCACGTGCCTGGCACCGGAAGACACAGCCGTACCAGCGCGCCGTACCATCACGGCCGCCCCCTGCCTGCATACGGCATGGTGGAGGTGGGGGCAGGGGTGCTTTACCGCGTGCCTCATCATTATGTTCCATCATGTCCACTCCACCCCTCGCAGCCTGTAGGTGGTGTCCAGCGGCAAGGCGGCCGCCAGGGCAGCACCGCTCCCACCCTTGATCTGAGACGCCTCGAATGCGCCTGTATGTGCATGTGAAGTGGCATGGCTACCTGTATGCATACCGGATACCTTCATAATCCTCCCCTGACCACCCAGGTCGTGTCCAGCGGTGAAACCCCCAGCACGGCCAAGCACGACACCCGCGGCTGCGCTTGCACAACAAACCTCTTCTGATAAACGATTATAATTTGACTGTAGCTATTGTGCACCCCACCTGCCGCCCCCAGATTATGTCTAGCGGCATGACCGCCAGCACCGCCAAGCACGACGGCAAGGGCTGCGGGACCTACATCGAAGACGTGGTGGGGCTGCGGCCGCTGGGCCGATGCTCCTTCGCCCCTGACCCCAACTTTGGAATGGTGGAGGTGAGGGGCGGAGTGGGCTGTGGATGGGGATGGGGATGGGGATGGGGATGGGGATGGGGATGGGGATGGGGATGGGGATGGGGATGGGGATGGGGATGGGGATGGGGATGGGGGTGCAAGGGGTGCAAGGGGTGCAGGGGTGCCGGGGTAAGAAAGCGGGACACCATCCGCAAGCGAAGGACACGCCCGGGTTGGGTGTCATGGACGCTGGAGGTATCGCGACTGTAAGAAAGCGTACTGTAAGGGCGCGGGAACACTGTATTGGATTTCCGTCAGAGGCAGGGGGCTGTCCTGGGGGCGTCCTGGCAAGGGGGCTGCGTGTCGTGGGTCGGCCTTGGCGGGAGGGGGGCGGGGAGGGGCTAACCGCAAAGCGGCAGAGGGGAATGGGAAAGAGTCGGCCTGCGGAAAGCAAGGTGAGTGGCGAGGTCAGTGTCGTGGGTTGGCCTTTGCGGGGGGGAGGGGGGGAGGCCGGGGGCGGGAGGGTAAGACGCCGGATGGAGTTTCAGGGGCCGTAGGTGGGTCGTGTGGGCTGTCAGGCCTACCGGGGTTGGGTGCCGGGTGCATCCGCCGCATCTGGCTGTGCAGCTGGAGCTGTGTGCCTGCTGCCCGATGACAGCCGCTCGCGGGGTGTTGGCCAGGGTAAGATATAAAACACCGGTAGAATAGTTATGCGCGCGCGGCGATGCCCCGGCGGCGTGTGTTAAGGGGGTGGGGTGTGTTGCACCAGGGGCTACCCCAGGGAAGGGCTGGCAGGGGCCACTCCGGTGGGCCCTGACGTGCCCGTTAAGAAGAGGGAGGAGCGTGTGAGTCTGAGGTAGGGGGCTCCCCCCTGTTGGCCGGGGTGTGGGGTCGGCAGTAGCCAGGGGAGGCCTGGCCTGCGGGGGTGCGGGCAGGGGTCAGAGCTGGTGCAGCAGGGCCCCGCTTGCTCGCGTGCAAGGGCTGGGCCCCTCCTTTGAAACGGGGCAAAGGCGGTTCTAAATTCAACGATACTGAAGCGCTGCACGTGTCGCGGTAAAGGAGTTGGACCCACTGCAGTGTCGTCGCAAAGAGTGGGGGGCAGTGCGATCCCACTGCCGGCTAGAGCTAGCTGGGGGCTGGGGCCACATCGGAGCTCCCTGCATGCTGCCTTGGCGCCAGCGCTTGACAGCCCTGGCAGTGGAGGCAGTAGGCAGGTTTCGGCGTGGTGGCAGAGCTCAAGGACGTGAGCACATAGCGCTTTTGCCCGCTGCTGCGTGGCGCAGGTCCATAGACGGAGCTCTGGCGCAGCTAGCCGCGGGCCGAGGTGCCTGCCGGTGCATCCAGCTGGCCGGCTACCTCAACCCGCGGCCAGCTGCGCCAGTCCTCCGTCTGTGGACCTGCGTCACGGAGCAGTAGGCGAAGCGCCATCTGCTCACGTCCTGGAGCTCTGCCCCCGCGCCGAGACCTGCCTACTGGTACTGCCTCCACCGCCAGGGCTGTTCAGGGCCTGTCATCGGGCAGCAGGCAGGATGCTCCGGCAAAGCTCCAGCTCCTTGCGGTTCCTCTCAGTGCTCGGCCAGAGCTGGGAATACCAAGGATCATGTTACGCGGGCAGATCCCTGCGTGGTATCAAGGGGGTAGGGTGTTTGTACGCGTGTACCAGGGTGCCGGAGCGGGGCCTCTGCGTTGTAGCAGCTGGTCCTTGTGTGCTGGCGGGAGGGGTACGCGTAAACCGCGAGGAAACCGTGAAAGGCGTCGGGGAAGCACGGAAACGCTGGGTCCTGCAGGCTGAGAGAAAACCGGTGCGAGGGTTGCTTGGCCTTTGCTGCAAGCAGGATCCCCCGGCCGGTTTGGCCTTTCCCGTCCCTGTCCGGTTTGGTGAGTTTGCGGTTGCAGGCCTTCTCTTTGCCGGTTGGTTCCTCGTGGTGGCGCCCCGTTGCATTGGGTCGGTTGGGTGGTGGACTTCCGCTTGGTTTCCCCCGGCCCCCGCCCCCAATGCCCACATTGCAGGTGGACTGGGAGGCACGAGTGGTGCACCTGACCGTACGGGGCGCCTCCAGCTCCCTCCCTCCCGCCTTTTTACCCGAAGCCCGCAACCCCGCAACCCCCACCCTTGTTACCCGCCCCAGGTGGACTGGAATGCACGGTGCACTCGACCATATGGCGCTTCCTTTACCTGTGTCACCATCGCCAACTAACTGCTTCGTTTGTGAATGTTTCCCCCATGCCCACTGGCTCCAGGTGGACTGGGAAGCGCGCGTGGTGCACCTGACCGTACGGCGCGCTTCCAACGGTCAGGTGGCTCTGGGGTACGACAACTCCCTGCAGCACGTGGCGTTCAACCTTGACACGTGTCTGCCGCTGCCGGCGGAGGGGGGCCAGCAAGGGGGAACAAGAAAGCAGCAGTAAGGGGGAGGGAGATGAGGGGCCGGAGGGAGTACGACAACTCCCTGCAGCACGTGGCCTTCAACCTGGACACGTATCTGCCGCTGCCGCTGCAGGAGGAGGGGGCCAGCAAGGGGGGAGGAGGTGATGAGCAACTTGTGCGTGTGTGGAGGCGTATTGCCGCAGGGGCATGCTGTGGGATTGGCTGGCACTGCTCTTGACCGTTGCGCACTTGTGCTGGTTGGAAAGCCGCGCGGTGCATGCGGCCACCATGATATGATAAGCAGCATAGGCCCTTGTGACCAAGTGGATTGAATGCGAATGGACAGTGTGACCGCATACTGAACAGTCGTTGGTAAGTGGAGATCAGGGGAGACCCGTTGAACGGTATGCGCTGTGGACTGGCTGTTGGGGCGAATCATTAGCGAAGGGGCACTC
This sequence comes from Chlamydomonas sp. KOR1, assembly GCA_036984285.1. Classification (NCBI taxonomy): domain Eukaryota; kingdom Viridiplantae; phylum Chlorophyta; class Chlorophyceae; order Chlamydomonadales; family Chlamydomonadaceae; genus Chlamydomonas; species Chlamydomonas sp. KOR1. The sequence continues at coordinate 27,835 of BQMZ01000172.1, read as the reverse complement.
CCCTTGTGCACCCCGTAGCGACCAACGAACGCGCACGCTGACGAGCCATAAGCCGCAAGGATGTTTCCCGGTGAACGGGGCGTTTGCTAATTGCTGCACGACTGCCTCGTATTACGGTAGTCATCCGCTACACTGCGGTGGGGGTGTACGGCGTTATGGAACCTCCTGGAGCACGGCTGTTGAGGTGCTGACAGCTCCTTGAGTTGAGCAGGGTGGGCACCAGGGGAGGCCCCCCTCCCCGCCCGGGGTGGAGACTGGAGGGTAGTTGCTGTGCCAGGCCAGGGGAGCTCCCGTGGTGCCAGCAGGCCGCAGTGAGTACAGCGACAGGTGGCGTTTGCGGCGCACGGATGTGGCACACGGCGTACTGTAATGCGCCTGGCGGTGCCCAGATTTCTCATATCCTTGGCGGCGCCTGAGAGGTTGCATGGTGGAGTCCTTGCCAGGGGAGGAGGTCCCCTGGTCCTTGCGACAGAGCTTGCCCTCTACGGTAACAGAACTCAAGACGGGGATACCGTAAATGTACGCACAACTTGGCACCACTCGGCACTGTACCGGTAGCAAGCACTCAAGTGCAGTCGCCAGTCTATGCATCTATGCATCTGCCCAGCAGAGCGCTTGGCAAATGCCAAGCGCTCTGCTGGGCAGATGCATAGATGCCTGCCCACGATGCCTGTCAGGGGCAAGGGCATAACGTTGAACGTACTGTCAGGAACGGAACCAACAGGAGTGTGAACGAGATAACATCAGGCCACCGTTATGAGAAGCACCGCAACGACCAGCACATAAACAGATGGCACACGGGAAAAAAGACCACGTCCCAAGCAGGGGTTCCCTTGGTTCCAAGCCGATGCTTTGCCTTGCTGCCGGCAGCACCCGACTGTATCCGACTGTGCACGTGACAACAGGTCAAGTGTAGACATCATGGCACCCAAAAAAGTGCGCGGTTGGCATGCACGCATGGTAAGCGCCTAGCAAGAAAACGATGACAGGTGGCAGCAAGCAGCCTATGACTACAAAGTACACAACACCGGTACACATGTCCGCATCTATTGGTACTGTACAACGCTAATGCCAACTGTGCCAGCAGTTTCCAGCATTGCGTCTTGAGCCGCTAGGGGTGGCAGTAGCCGCCACGGCAGGCGGCGAGTAGCTGCCACGGGAAGGGGACCTGCAGGCAGGAAAGTGGTCTTGTTCGCGGGATGGGAGGCGAGCCTGGGTTCCACCTTGTAACCGCGCCATAAGTAAAGCGCAGTTAGTGACGGTGGTGTCAGATCTGACCAAAACTCGCGAAGTAACTGGCGCCAAGCGGCGCCCTGACCTATTACCCGGGCCAACCGGCCCCATGCAAGCCGTTCAGGCCTCCCCCCACCGGGGGAGAACCCGCTTCCAAGCCGAACGCAGGAAACTCAGGTTTCCGCTACTCCGCTGCGCTACATGCGGAAACCGTCAGGAAACTGAAAAAAATGTTTGCTGCGCTACAGGCACAGTGCCGTACTCCGTCTGCCAGTAAACAGCACCGCACCACTGACACAGCAGGCAAGATGCCTACACATAACCGTCGTACTGTCGTTCCATCGTACTGTATCCTACTATATATAGCACGCCGCATCTCTGCCTCAGCAACGCAGCATATGTACATGCAATTGACGTTCTTCCCGTGCCCATTCTACCTTGCCGGCCTTTCCTCCTGCGTTTGGGCCTCCGCCGCTCCTTGCCACACAGCTCTCTGCGCACGCTCCTCCTACACGCCACTTTCCTTTCCCGCGGCAGGGGCCCCGCCCACCTAGTCTTTTCACTCCGATCACCCCACTGGACTACCGCTGTGTCAACCTTGCCATGCAACTCACTGCATGCGCTGAAGCTTTGACCGGTCACTGCCCGACGTGTCGAAAAACAGCGCTTACGCCAGGTCCGGCGCCTGTACCCACGTTCCTGCTGCACACCCCACGCTCTCCCTGCCCTGTTTGCCCGATTCGCTACAAAAAGATACAAATGGCTCCACCCAACTCAACCTCCCCTTGCACTTACGCTACCAGACGCACCGCTCGCGTCACTGAATAACAGCTCGTACGCCAGGTCCGGCGCCTGCACCCACAGCCGCTTGGTGTGCTCCGGCAGCGCCACCACCTCCTCCCTGTGCTCCCCAAACCACGCCTTGAGACCCCGCAGCAGCTCGCCAAAGCTGGCGCTGCGCTGCTCCGCCCACAGCAGCAGCCCCACCACGCTCTCCGCGCACACGGCCGCCAGCATCTGCCGCCCCACCTCTTCGCACAGCCCCGGCAGCAGCAGCCGGTCCGCCAGCTCCGCAGTACGCTGCAGCAGCGCCGCCGGAATTTTCCCCACGCTGTCCGTGTACATGAAGCGCAACACCAGCTCAAACGCATCTGGGCTGGCGTCCGGCAGGCTCAGGTGCAGCTGCTGCTGCTGCTGCTCAGCCTCCCCAAAGCCCGCCCCGGGGTCCAGCCGCTGCCGGAAGTACGCACTCCGTGCCTCTAGCACTGCACTGTGCGCGCGGAACTCCCTGTCGCCCACCGCCACCACCACGTCCGCCGAGCCGCCCCCTGGCTGGCTGGTGCTGGCCAGCAGGGCCGACAGGTCTGCGGGCAGGGTGTGGGGCTCGGGGCCGGCGGGAGGCGGCGGGGGCCTCGCGGCGGCGTGGCAGGCGTTGGGCGTGAGGCCCAGGTCCAGCACCAGCAGCTGCGGGGCCAGTCGGTCCCTGAGTCCCGGCCGATTGTCGCACAGCGCCAGGTAGCCGTTGGGCAGGATCGCCGGGTAAGCCCATGCACCCTTAAGGTCTCTGGCAATGGTGGTCACCTTGCCGTCTGGGCCCACCCGCCTCACAGCCGTCGTCCAGTCGTCCGCGTTGTAGTTGAGCACGATCGCAGCCCCGGCGCCATCCACCACAAGCCCCCTGATGTCGTGGAAGCGAGCCTCAGCCCCAACGCCGTCCGTGTCGCCGACCTCAACTGCACACCCCGCCAGCAGCACTGGCTCCGCAGCAGCGCCCTCAGTGAGCGCCCGGTGGTAAACTGCATGCTTGCTTGTCAGGACCAACGCCTCCCGGAGAGGATTGTACGCCACGCACCCATAAATATCGGTCTGACTGCAGGGTAGGATGCTGACCTGCACCTGCTCTTGGTCCTGACCTTGCATCTGCTCCTGCAGCGCCTGCCCCTGGCCCCCACCCCCCCCGCCGCCCCCCGCTGCGTGCGCTCGTCGCTCCCCTTGCGCAGGACCTGCCGCTGCAGCAGCAGGTGCATCACAGCCGGGTATATGGTTGCCATGGTAGGCTTTCTTCCAGGCGGCCGGAAGCGTCAGCTTCCAAACATGGTGCTTGTCCAGGCTGTACAAGGCCCCTTGGCCATCCGTAGTCAGGCTGCGGAGGTCTGTGAAGCGCGCCGAGGCACCAGGCCCCTCCTGCCTGCCTTTTCCAGATCCCCTGCTACTGATACTGCGCTGGCGTCGTTAAGGAGCCGGATGACCTCTTGGCCGTGGCCGGGGAACCCAAAAACGCTACCGGTGAACGGATCCCATACAGGCGTTAGCACGACCACGAAAGCGCTCCTTTCCACGTTCCTGCCGGGTAGCCAGCTGACCTGTCGGCGCTGTCCAAGTGCAAGGCCCTCGCGCCGGTCCGACCCCAGCAAAGGGACAAGCTTGCCTCCTTCAATCACAACTGTTTCCAACCCTTCCTCACGCCTCGTTGACACGCAACCATATATATACGTTTTATACCGCAGCGCCTTGCTCAGTGGCGACAACATGCTCGCGCAGCGAGGACGTTAGGGCGTAACTAGTGAAAGCAAGGTAAGAAGCTGCAAGGGCCGACACATTAGATCCACCACTGGTGTGGCGCCAGGAACGCACTCGAGAAATGCTACAACAAACGCAAAACTGTGTCACAGTTGTAAACGCAACCAGTATGTATATTTAAACTCCTTTTCATATCTATATACAGTGAGGGATCTGGCAACGTCCTGAGCGGAACCCATTGAAGACAAGACCGCCCCACCGCCCAGCGGCTCTGCGCCTCTGCCCCGTCATTCGCCCCGTCCCCATCTGAAGGTCCCCATCAACAAGCCACGTGCCCACCACGTGCCCAGGAACGTATCTGTTTGTATCACGCGGGTCTGAGCCGTGGGCATGTTCGGAGCAGCCGGAGGCTGGCAACGAGAGAGGGTCCCAGACCTGCATACCCTGCACATACCTCTTGGTGCTACACAAAAAGGTCGGGAGGAGTGCTTGTGCGTCAAGGGAACCTCCTGGCATGCTCACGCCACATCGTATGCATTTGCCCTAAATGCGCCCTATCACGATGCTCTGTATGCGACGGGACCTCCCTCAGCTCACGCCCAAGGCATGTGCACCTTCTCGGCAAAGTATTCTATTTTCACATGCGCGGTGACAGTGCTCAGGTACGGTATGCCCTGCATAAGCAGTATATGCTACCCCAGCTCCCCGCGCTCACGTCCAGGGCATGAAGTTGACAAACAGCACCGCCCCCACCCACCCGTACACCAGGCACCAGCGCCACAGTGCAGCCCCAAGCCACCCCCCGCCCCTGGCCCCTACCCCTCCAGCCCGGAAATCACCACCGCCACTACTCCCTGTAAGGCCTTCATGATCCTTAATACCACCACCGTCATGACAACCGCTGGCCTGCTTGCCCCGCCCTGCGCCCCCGCTCCTGTTCTGCCCTGCGCCTCCTCCCCGCATCGTACTCGTGCACCCGCCCCCCGCCCTGCCCCACACGTGCGCCATGTACCAGTACAGCACGGGGCACGACGACAGCAGCAGCCGTGTGGACACTTGCACGTGCATCACGCTAATACACACCACCAGGCTGAAGGCCCAGGGGTACACCATCACCGCCAGGTCGGCCGACAGGAACCCCGTGAGAGCGCTGCCGCCACGCTCAGCGCCGCCTGCACTGCCGCCTGCACCGCTGCTGCCATTTCCTCCGCCGCTGCCATCACCACCGGGTGCACCCGCAGGGCCAGCAGCGGCGCCGTCAGCACGGCTGCCGTCAGCGGCGCTGCCTGCAGCGCCCTCCAGGCTGAGGACATCCCCTGAGCCGCCCTCCGGAAGCAGCTGCCCCCGCCGCCGCTGCCGCAGGTCCCCCTGCCGCCCATGCCCGCTGTGCAGCCTACCCCCATTGCTACCTTGGCCCTGGCCTTCATGCCCCAGGCCCACCGCCTCCCCAGCCACTCCTGCATGCCCCCGCTCGTGCCCCCCATCGCGCGCCTGCCCCTCCTCCCCCTGCTGCTGCTGCTGCACCTTGTCCGGTGAGGACTCCTCGTACATTCCGGAATGCCCCCACAGCGCCAGGCCTGCCACGTGCCAGGGGTGTGCCGCGCAGTACTCCGCCAGGCCGCAAGCGGACAGCAGCAGCGTAGGGGCAGCCAGCAGGAAGTTGGGCAGCTGGGGGCAAAGAGGGAGAAAAAGGTGGGCCGGTTAGGTGGACGGCAAAGTATGATACAGATGTGCGCTGGAAAGGGCGGTCAGGGCGGTCAAAGGGGAGGTCGATGGGGATGACGGGGACAGGGGGGTCGGGGTGGCGATGGTGGGCGGGGGCCCCTTAGCCTCAGCAGCAAGCCGCTGCACTGATACGACCTGGTGCAGCACGGATGTGCGGCTCAGTGCGTGCTACAGAAGGGCGCCGAAGTGTCCTGTGCCCCTTGGGCTACACACGGGGCATAGCAGGGTTCCGCCTACCTGCTGCAGCGTCCAGTACCGCATGAAGCCCACGTTCCAGTACTCCGACTGCACGAAGCCGTACACGTACGGCAGGCGGGACGAGCACCACGGGCGGGCCCAGGCTTGCCACTGCCCCTCAACGCCTACACCGACGCCAACGTCCCCGCCTCTGCCGTGTGTGACGACGCCAAACCGCTGTTGCCACTTGCTGCTGCTGGAGTAGGCTGTTTACGGCAGAATGTGTCGTACGCGCTGTATTGGAAGTACAGCAGGGGCAATACGGCGACGGCGGCGGCAAGGACGCCTTGCAGCGCGAGAGCCACAGCGCGGACCTGGGGCCATACGGGTCAACGAGAAGTGGACGAAGTGCTGGCGCGGATTACTGCCAGGTTTATACTTGCTTGGAGCGTCGGCGCACCGCATACATGCACCGTATGTGCCTGTCGGACAGACGTGCAGCAGCATTATGCATAAATGTCAGGCGCAGGAGTAGCGTGCCCCAGTTCAGCGGTTGCGGAGCGGCTCGGAGGTACAGAGCCGCAGGGTGCGCTCCTGCAGCTGCAATCAGGTCCTGGCCCCCGCTTCCTCTGCCTCACCCTCCTGGCCATGCCCCACGCCTCCACCGCCCGCTGCAGGCAGTAGTGCCCAAGGAAGCCGGCGTTCACCACGCCTGGGCGGGGAAGAAGAATTGGGCGGCAGGCGAGGGTGCGACGGCGGGGATAGGCGGGTGGAGGGTGCGACGGCGAATGTGCCACGTGGTGGGAGGGGCATGCGACATGGCGGGGAGGGGTTGGGGAACAAGAAAGCAGGGTTGGGGGTGCATCGGCAGGAGATAGGGCGGACTACTATCATTGTTACACGCCGCCAATATGCTTGGCCTCACCATTACTCCGCAGCCCGCACGACGCAGCAACCGCGACAACCGCCGGCAGTACGGCGCCCTTGCAGTACAAGCAGTACAGCGCGGCCAGGGTGGCTAGCGCGAAGAGCGCCTCGCTGTACGGCGCCACGTGGAAGGGCGCGGCGGGCGTGGCGGCGAAGAAGAGGCAGGCGGCGGCAGACAGGCGGCGGTCACGTGTCAATCGCACACCCAGCCTGAGAAGGGCAAGGGGCGGGATGAAGTTGGGTCCGCCTTGTACCCGGGCAAGGGAGGGTGGACAATGTTAAGCTAGCATTGGCAAAACCAGGTGGCGGTCGCGCGTCAGTCGCACGCCCAGCCTGAGAGGGGCAAGGGGCGGGATTGACTTGGGTCGGCGTTTCACCCGGGCAAGGGAGGGTGGACAACGTTAAACTAGCATTGGCAAAACCAGGTGGTGGTCGCGCGTCAGGCGCACGCCCAGCCTGAGAGGGGAAAGGGGCGGGATGAACTTGGGTCGGCCTTACACCCGGGCAAGGGAGGTAACCGCAAAGCCGGGCAAGGGAGGGTGGACAACGTCAAACAAGCATTGGCACACCGAAACCAGGTGGCGGTCGCGCGTCAGGCGCACATCCAGCCTACAAGTAGGCGGCGTGGTGTAGCACCTTGCCTGAAGTATGGCACATGGTAGCACACGGTATGGAAAATGTCCACCCCGGATATGTGACTGGTAAGCTGACGTTCCTGACGCCGCCTGTGGGGGCGCCCAGCTTGGCGGCCCAGATCATGTTTCCAGTCCTGTCTGGAGCAAACGCGGTGCTTGCTTTCCCACAGCGGGCACAGTGCCGCACCTGTAGAGAAGCGCGGTGCCGACGGCTGTCAGCAAGTTGGCGGCCGTGGCCCCGGGTTTGCCCCCTCCCTACCAACGTCCCTCCCCTCCTTGCCTCCCCCGCCCCCTTCCCCTCCCTCCCCCACAAACCTAGCTTTCCGCAGGCCGATGGTTTCCAAAACCCCTTCGCCGCTCTGTGTTTAAAACCCCACCCCATCCCCCACCCCCGCAGCCATCCTCACGTACTAGCCCTCTGCGGGCCCGCGCCGGCAGTCCCACCTCCCCGCCTTTGCTCCCTCCCTACCCATAAACATGGCGGCCCAGCTCACAAACCCATTCCCATATGGTCCCTTGACGTTCAAACTGTCCTACGGTGCCGCACCTGTAGAGCAGCACAGCGCTGTGGCTTGAGTGACCGGATGGCGCAGCACAGCTGAACGGCCCGGGCCCAAGTGGTCCTTTACGGTACAGGTTGTTCAATTGCATTATTGGTCAGGCGCCGCACCTGTACAGCAGCACGGTGCTGACGGCAGCTGCCAGGAGGTTGGCGGCCATGGCGGTGGGCACGAACAGCAGGGGTGCCGCACGGGACAGGGCTGCGGGGGTGCGGGGTGGTGTCAAGTGAGGGGCAGCCGTGGCATGACAAGCCAAGCGTGCGTAATACCGGTTGCTTACGTAGGTAGCACCAGAATGTGCATCAGATGTCGGGCAAGCGGGTAACAGCCAAAAGCGGAAACGGACGTGCTGCCCCTGGGTATGCGGCCTGCTGCCAGAGTTGGCTGTGTGGTACACTCCACGCGCAGCCCATTAGCACCCCCGCTCTCACCCACACCCACAAACGCTGTTGGGGCATGCCTGTCCTCAGCACAAGCCCACACATCCAGAGGTTATGTTCAGCAGCTCACCTGGCAGCAGGGGAAAGAAGGCGTAGTACTGCTCGTAGACGTAGCCTCGGACGGCAATGTCGGAAAAGAAGACGGCATCCCACACAGCCCAGCCCTGGAGCAGACCGTTGCCGGTGCTGCCGGTAGCGGCCGACTGGTCCCATTCCGTGGGCGTTACGCTCTTTGATGTGTCATAATCTACTAGGAATGCATCCAGGACGGTTGCTGCGGCCAGCAGCGAACCTCGGGCGATGAGCGTCAAACATGCAAGGCGCAGCTCCTCGGCTGCTAGACCTAACGCAGTCATGCGCTGACAAATCTATATAAGATATGTGGCTATTCACAGGACGGATGCTTTGCGCAGTCGACTGACAGCTCACGCAATCCGGGCTACCCGAAAGCGCGCGTGCCACTGCGAAACAGCGCAACACCATTATAACTGACAGCAATTGTAGCATATCTTTGGATATGTCACGGAAGGAGTGCATATGAGGGGAGGCGCCGGTTTCGGAGGTGTCCTTTTCGTTGCTGGTATGGTGGGTTGCGGGGGGCTGGGGCAGAAGGGTGTCTGGGCTGGGGCCACGAACGAGTACGAGTACGTCGCCTGGATGGCACTTGGTGGCATACGCACGAGTGTCGTGGATGACCAACAGAGCACCCTTGTGCCACAATCAACAAGCACTTCAGTGTGCATACGGTACAATCACGGTCATGCGCGCGTAAGAAGCCTTGCACACCAATTGAGCTAAGGGCCTCTTGGCCCCACGCAACATTCCGACACGGTGTCATTATTCCTGTCCACCCTCTCATGTACCACTTCGTTCACATCCGTGCACGTATGTAACCCAAAGAGCTAAGTACGATGTGTCAGTAGCGCATGCTCTTCTAGCTCCTGCTGATGCCACTGCTGTCGGCTGCACCTTCGCCTGCCCCCAGGGCCAAGTGCAAGTAGGGCTTCACTCTCCCTAGTGGGGCCCTCCTGGGCCTGCACCTGCCTGCACATTGATTGCGGAGCTGTTACCCGCATTCTAAAACAGCTAAGCCAGGCCACTACAGCTTCTATGAACTACATCCTACAAGCCAATCTGCTCGCAATACTGCTCAAACACACGCCCCACACGGCTGGCATGCCTTCACGCCCCAACGCCCCCCTAACCCTTCCCCCACCAGCCACTTTGCCAGCCAGGGCCCTCATGGGGGGCTGGTAGCCCATAGCGGCAGTATACCAGTAGATAATAGACGTACAGCGTGTCTATGTACATTGCGGCAGGGCCACGAGCAGGTACCTGGGACCGCAGCCCAGCAACCCCACAGTGTACGAATGCAGTTGCAGGGTCACAGTTGCATATCTCAAGGCATTACTAGTTACAGATACAAAGCAAGCAGCAAGTCTAGCGACTAGTAACTAGCATCGAAGCAGGCTGCGGCTGGGTGCTGCAGAAACACAGTGTGTGGGACCTGGTTTGGCAGCTGTGCAGCCACTTCATCCTCCGCCCTGGGGCATGTGCAGAGCCCCTGCTCCTCCTTTACAGCCGGTACCATATAGCTAGCCTTGGGAGGAGCCTTGCTGGCTGGGTCTGTGCTGGGCGTTCTACCCTCCTGTCCGGGACCGGGTTGTCAGCTCTCGGCGACTCTCAGCGCGACCGCGTACTTGGCAGCGCGGCTACAGTTTCGTACCAGTACAGTGTGGGCTAGAAACGTTTTGCATTGCTGTCAAGAGCGTTTGGACGTTGGACCATTTTCGCACGCAGTATTGCACGTGAGACCAGGTTGATCATCCATTACAAGTTCTCGCGGCCAGCGCAACATTTTAAGTAGGTAAACGTACTCGCTGCAATGGTTGAGCAGCTCTTGTGGCCACTGGGCAAGACGCTGCACTTCGGAGATTTTGTTTTTGGTTGCGTGACAAGAAGGAACAAGGGAGTGCTGGAAACGATTGTATTCGACGGCGGCACCGTTGTCTCCTTGCGAGGTTCCGACAAGCGCGAGGGCCTTGCACTTGGACAGCGGCGAACGCTTTGTTGGTTACCTGGCAGGAACCCCGGAGGAGAACCTTCGGTCTTCGCGCCTGAATGGGATCCGTTCACCGATAGCGTGTATGGACTGAGGCGCGGCAACATCGTCCGACTTCTGCACGATGCCAGCGCAGTAGTAGTGGAGGCACAAGCGGGCCTCGTGGACAGGCCTGGGGCTGCCGGGCGCGGCATCCAGGACTTGACCTCGGATGGTCAAGGGGCCTTGTACTGTCTGGACGACAACCGTGTATGGACGTTGACGCTGCCAGCTGCCTGGAAGAGAGGCCACCACGACAACCCGCAGCCGGGCTGTGATGCACCTGCTGCCACAGTGGTGGGTCCCGCGCCAGGGGAGCGACGAGCGCGGGCGGGTGATGGCGGTATAGGTGGTGGGGTCGGGGGCAGGGGCGGGGGTGGGAGCGTCCAGAGGCAGGGGCGGATGCAAGGTCAGGACCAAGTGCAGGTCAGCACCCTACCATGCGGGCAGCCCAGGAATTTCAGCTACAATCTGATAGCATACAACCCGCTCCGCCAGGCGTTGATCCTGGCAAGCAATTACGCGGTGTACCAGCGGGCGCTCACGGAGGGTGCCGCTGAGGAGCCAGTACTTCTGGCTGGGTGTGAGGCGGTGGAGGGCGATGGGGATGGCGTGGGCACTGAAGCTCGCTTCCGCCCCATCCTCGGGCTTGTGGTGGATGGCGCCGGGGCTGCGGTCGTGGTGGAGGCTGGCGGAGGGACAACAGCTGTGAGGCGCGTGTGCCCAGACGGCAAGGTCACCACGATTGCCAGGGACCTTCTGGGCCTGTGGCATGCCCCGGCCATCCTGCCCAACGGTTACCTAGCGCTGTGTGACGCCCGGCGGGAACTCGAGGACGGACAGCTGCTGGTGCTGGACCTGGGCCTCACCCCCAACGCCTGCCACGCCGCCGCCCCCTCGCCGCCCCCCGCCGGCCCCAAGCCCCATAGCCTGCCCGCAGACCTGGCGGCCCTGCTGGCCAGCACCAGCCAGCCGGGGGGCGGCTCGGCGGACGTGGTGGTGGCGGTGGGCGACAGGGAGTTCCGTGCACACAGTGCGGTGCTGGGCGCGCGGAGTGCGTACTTCCGGCAGCGGCTGGATCCCGGGGCGGGCTTTGGGGAGGCTGGGCAGCAACAGGAGCAGCAGCAGCCGCAGCAGCGGCAGCAGCAACACCTGAGCCTGCCGGACGCCAGCCCGGATGCCTTTGAGCTGGTGTTGCGCTACATGTACACGGACAGGGTGGGGGATATTCCTGGGGTGCTGTTGCAGCCGGCTGCGGAGCTGGCGGACCGGCTGCTGCTGCCGGGGCTGTGCGAGGAGGTGGGGCGGCAGATTCTGGCGGCCGTGTGCGCGGAGAGCGTGGTGGGGCTGCTGCTGTGGGCGGAGCAGCGCAGCGCCAGCTTTGGCGAGCTGCTGCGGGGTCTCAAGGGGGAGCACAGGGCGGAGGTGGTGGCGCTGCCGGAGCACACCAAGCGGCTGTGGGTGCAGGCTCCGGACCTGGCGTACGAGCTGTTCTTTGACGCAGCTGGCGGTGCGTCTGGTGGCGGCAGTGCAAAGCGGCAACGCGTGCAGTGAGCGGGGCGGCAAGGGCGGCGCAGCGGCAGTTTAGTGGGGTGCAATCGGAGTGGAGCATAGGTGGGCGGGGCCCCTGCCGCAGGGAAGGACAGGGGCTTGTGGGGGGAGCACGTGCAGGGAGCTGCGGAACGGCAGATGCCCAGTTGGGGGAGCCATGCATGGGGGTTTGGATTGGTGCAAGTACAGAGGTGCAGGACAGGAAAGGGGCATGTAGTAGGAACGCGGGTGGGGCCCCTGCCGCGGGGAAGGAAAGGGGAGCGCGTGCGCGTTTGAGCTGCATGGAGGTTCGTGAAAAGGGGCAGGATGATTTGATGTTCGCGTGCACGTGCATCGCATTGCAGAGGCAGAGAGGTGCCGTGCTGCAGTACGACACAGTACGCTTAACGAGTGAGCGTCAGGGGTTACGCTAAAGCGCAACGAAACCGTGTGAGGAGCATCAGGGGTTGTCGGTCGTGTTGGTGGTGCGGCGCTCGCTACTGGCGACGGTGCACGGCAGCTTGCCCCTGGTGCTGCGGGGCTTGTGTTGGTGCTTGTGCTGTCTCGGAGGTGCATGTCGGCAGTAGCATCGTAGCATAGTAGCATTGAAGCGTGCGGTAAATGCAGGCACTTGTACTCAGCACTCAGCAGTTAGTGTCGTACATTTCTTGGGGCACCAAATCCATTTTATGCATGCAGTGCAACCGTGCATGCCAGCTGTGTACAGTAGTCCTATATGGTTTTATGGCATGATGGCGGGACCTAGTGCCATGTACTTTGCAAGATTGAGTACGGTCCTGTGGTGTTGGCAGTGAAGCATGGCTTGGGACATGGTCCTTTGCCCGTTTGCCGCTTCCTTGTGGCGAGCTGGTTGTGTCGCCAAATGATGGTTGTTAGTGCGCAAAGCGTGGACTGGAGGTCATGCTGTGAACCGCCGTGGTTGAGGTGCGTGGGTAAGGGCTAAGGGGCGATGAAGTTACTGCCGCCGTCCATTGCTGAACCCTGAGGCCAAAGCTGGTGGCACTGCAGCGTTCGGCTTGTGTCAGGGGTGCTGCGTACCGTACGTAGTGCACCGCGCTCTGTCCTCCTGTCCTGTTGCTGTGCTAGGCAGGAGCGGCCCTGGAGCTAGCCCGCTTGCTGTGTGGTATGCAGTGTCACGTGCGCAAGCGGCACTTGTGGGAGCAGGGGGTGTGGTCCTGGGCTGGAGCAAGCATGTACTGTTGGGACGTGGGAAGGGGAGCATGTTCGCTGTAAGGAGGCAAGCGACTGAGCGAGATACCGGTATGCCTTTGCGCGTGGTATGGCACTTGCACGGTAGGTACCGGTAATCCGGTATGCCTTCCATGTCGCACAGCTGCTTTGCAGCATGTCAACAGTATCATGCACAGCTGTGCACAGCATGTCTTGGCGTGCAACGTTACCATACGATATGACGCCAGCTTCTCCGTTCCCAATACCATGCTAGCCTGATGCCTGAATCCACTCGGTAGCACCACGTGCTCAATGCATAGGCTGGCAAGAGACGACAAGGCGAGGGCTCCCAATGGGCATGTCCTTGGTGCTAACCATAGGGCCAGAAATCGTTTCCGTGCGTAAGGGCAGGGGAAGTGCCGTACTCGGGTGTTGCTCCCAACTGGCTCCAATTGCAAGGCAATTTTCAATAGCTAATACGCAGCGGCAACACTAGTCGACGTGCTTTACACGACACTCTCTGCGCGCCATGGCCACGCAATTGCTGAAGTGCAATGCCTTCAGTCGCTTCTTCGCGACACCGAAACATGCTCCACCGCGCATTTCGCGGCAACGGTGTCAGGCAACACTGAGTGATGACAAAATGCTTGGTATCGATCTGCTGGATAAGGCATACGTTGGAAGGCGCACCCTACTGCTCTCAGGTTCCGCGATGGTCGCTGGCCTCACGCTTGCACCGCGTCCTGTGACTGCTGGCGACAGCAAAGCAAAAGAAGAAAGTGGTAGGTATAATACTGGTATTCCGACATAGCGCACAGGCCGCAACAGCTGGCACGTGTGGTGTCGGATGCGTAGGTTACAAAATTGTGGCAACATTGCCCGGAAGCATCTCACGACGATGGATCTGGTACCCCTCACGTGAACGGCCCAATACATAATCCAGTCTCGCAACAGACTATTCGGGTTGCTCGAAATCCACTGTGTGCGCTGTGCTGAGCGCCCGATATTCTTCCGCCCTGCGCTTTGACCGTGCCGAAAGGCATGCCGGTACACAATGCAGACCCGAATCTCAAACACGCGAAGCTCCACACGCAGCGGAGTACAAGGAATGCCCAAAACCCCAACCCAGTTGAACCTGAAACCGTTGATTCCTCCCCCATGCAAACCCCATGCAGTGATCAACGACCCCGCGGCGCTGCGCTCCCAGCTGCAGGCGCAGTACGCGCAGTGGGCGCAGGGGCAGCGGGGCTTCGAGGCGTGGCTGGCGGGGCCGCAGGTGTTTTGGGGGGAAGGGGGGGCGTTGGCGGGGGGGGGGGTGGGGCGAGAGGGACAACATACTAGGAGGTGGTGGTGGTGGTGGTGGTGGTGGTGTAGTAGCAGTAATAGTAGCACTGTGTATGTGGGCGGGGGGCCGCGGCGCGGGGGGCGGGGTGACACAAAGTACCAGGTGGGGGGTTGGGAGGGGCAGCGGGGCTTCGAGGAGTGGCTGGCGGCGCCGCAGGTGTGTTGTGTGTTGGAGGGGAGTGGAGGCCGGGGGACACGAAGCTCCCAAGTGGGTGGTTTGGAGGGGCCCCAGGTGGGGACCTGAAAGGGGCCTCGAACCCCCTTTAGTGGGCGCAGGGGCAGCAGGACATCGGGGCGTGGCTGGCGGGGCCGCAGGTGTGTTGTGTGGACGGAGGGGGGAGGGGGGGCCGGGCTGGGGGGGACACGAAGTGCTAAGTGTTGGGTCTGGAGGGGCCCAGGCGGGGGCCTGGAAGGGGCAGTGTGGCGATGGTTGCAGGGCCGCTGATGTGTGTAGCAGGGGTGCGGTGCGGTGAGGTGCTAGGCGTGTATCAGGGCAAGAGCGGGCGTGGATACTGGGGGTGCAGTGACGCCGCAGGTGTGAGTGTGCGGGCGAGACGGGCTGAGGAGGCAAAGTACTAGGTGGGGGCCTGGGAGGGGCAGCGGGGCTTTGGTGCTTGGTTAGCAGGGCCACAGGTAGGGAGCTGGAATGAGGTTGTGGGCAGGTCAGGGACCGCAGGCAGGTGCCTGGGGGCCTGCAGTTTGGGGGCTGGAAGGGGCCATGTGTGTGGCTGGGGCTTGGGGGGGGGGCCGCAAGCGGGGCGCGGGAGCGCTGGTGGCCACAGGTTGAGGGGCCGCATGTGAGCGCTGGTGCTGCATGCACAAGGTCTGCACACTGCAGGCGAGGGTTCAGGGCTGCACCGGGCCAACAGGGGCAGAAGAGGGGTTGGGGGTGGATTCAGGGCAAGTGGTTTTGAGGTGTATGTGCAGGGCGGCTGGTGGGGGCGCAGGAGGTGGGCATGGGGGAGGCGGGTGTGTCCCAGAGTGGACGGCTGTGACGGTGCAGACGATGGTTTGCAGCAGTGGGCGTGCGTGGGAGCTCGTGTTGCCAGAAGGCTTCTGCGTTATGCCAATGTGCTGAGCGGTGGCTGTGACCCGGCAGAGCTGTGGGTGGGGTACGTGGGTGGGGTACACATGAAGCCATGGACGCAAGCAAACCGTGTCAAGCGTCAGGCGAAGCACGGAAGCGTGGGGTGCGGCGTGCCACGCTGTGCATCGGTGTGCGTCATGCCTCACGTTGCCTTCAGGGCAATGGTCTTCTCCGGGCGGGGTAAGGACCTGGTGGCGCTTCGAGATGGGTCCTGGCTCGGCAAGCCCGTTGATGAACCGGTGTTCGGTGCCGGAACCTGCCGTACACATGCCCCCAGGTCTCTGAGACGGTCAAGTGGTCGTCCAACTACACAGGCGCGCCCACCAAGTTCAAGGGCAGGGCGGGCGCCCGCCAGTACTGGGAGCAGCTGGCCGCAGACCTTGACATCAAGACATACCAGGTGTGTGTTGATCCACGCGGCTTTTGGCTTGAGCTTGGCTAAATGCCAGGTGTGTTGTGGAG
Organism: Chlamydomonas sp. KOR1; assembly: GCA_036984285.1. Taxonomy (NCBI): domain Eukaryota; kingdom Viridiplantae; phylum Chlorophyta; class Chlorophyceae; order Chlamydomonadales; family Chlamydomonadaceae; genus Chlamydomonas; species Chlamydomonas sp. KOR1. The sequence goes on along the minus strand of BQMZ01000172.1, from coordinate 11,903 downwards.
GAGAGTGGGGGGCCAGGGCGGGGGCTCCCTTCTCGCACGTGTCGACTTTCATTGCAGTACCCCAATGGAGCGGTGCCATGGTAGCGCTACCTCGGCGTGACTCCGCGGGTGCAGTTTGGGGGTGTCACAGCGGGTTTTCCCATGCCGCACTTGGCGCTCACCGGGTTGGTCATGAGGGACGCAGCAGCGTGGCACGGCCTGGGCGCACTCCCTCGCGCGTTTGAATGGCTGACCTGCTAGGTGGCGGAACTGCGCCGTGCATGCATGCAGGTGGAGACCCGCAGCACACTGCGGTGCCCCTGCGCCTGCCGCGCGTGCACTCGCATCCCCCTGAGCGTTTACGTGCTTCCCTGACGCCCCACACGGTTCCCTCACGCTTTACGCGTACCCCCTGATGTCCGTCCCACACGCTTCCCCTCCTCACGCATGACCTCCACACGTACCACCCACCCGGGTCCACCCGCCCACACGTGCCCCCCATATGACCCCCGCACGAGTGTCCTCCATCGTCCATCCCTGCACCACACACACGTGCCCCCCTCCCTGCCCCCATCCCAGCCGCTGGCCACCTTGATGGACGCCGATGTATAAAGACATGTGCAGTCTCTAGTGTAACCCTTTGTGGCCCCACGTTCCCTACCCCCGCCTTCCTCCACGCCTGCTCATGTCCCTCCCTCCCCGCCACACACAGCCCGCTCCCCCCCCCCTTTGCGGCACGACCTACCTTTCCTTTCCTTTACCTTTACCTTCACTCTTTGGCAGCACTAGTCATTTGTTCCCCACACGCACACACGCGCTGCGCCCTCCTAACATACCCTCTCCTCCCCAGCCGCTGGCCATCTTTGTTGACAAGGATGGATGATGGACATGTCCAGTCTCCGGCGTGACCCTTTTGTGCCCCCACGTGCCCCTCACCCCACCACTTATGCCAGTGCCACTACCGTTTCACTCGCGTTACGAGCACTTTGTCCACCCCCCCCCCCAGCCCCTGGCCATCTTTGTTGACAACGACGGCGACGAGGCCACCGTGGTGGTGGAGGTGGCGGGCGCCAGCCGCCGCAACGGCCAACCCTTCAAGACAGTCTTCCTGCATAGCTACGCAGTGGCGGCGCAGGTGCGGGCGGCGGGTTGAACATTACAGCAGATGAGAGAAATAGGAAAGCATCCTTGCGCAGCTACGCAATGGCGGCGCAGGTGCGGGCGGCAGGTTGAACATCACAGCAGATAAGAGAAATAGGAAAGCATCCTTGCGCAGCTACGCAATGGCGGCGCAGGTGCGGGCGGCGGGTTGCACAAAGGGTAGGATTCTGTCCTACCTGCGCAGCTAGGCAGTGGGGCTCCAGGTGCAAGCGCCCACAGAGCACGGGGGCGGGGTCAGGTGAGCTCTGTGACAAGAGCACGTACGGTTAAGGAGGGCTACGGGGCATGTGGGGCCGCTGGTGCGAGCGCCGGAGCTTGTAAACGGGATACGATGTACACAAGCGCAAGGGTGGCACAGCATCACGCTGCGTACCGGCTGTATGAGCGGTTGGCTGAAGGGCCGAAGATCACTGATCCTGCCGCATCGCCGTACACGCCGTACACCCAACGCCGTACCCCAGGGCCTGGTCATCAAGTTCAAGGAGCAGACCGACACGGCGCTCATGGCCGACCTGGTGCCGCCGACAGAAGTACCGGCGGCGGCGGCGGGCGTGGAGGGCGGTGTGGCAGAGGGCGGCACGGTGGCGCCCGGCAGTGCAGCGCTCAAGGCGTAGTGGGGGGTGGGGTGAAGGCGGGGGGCCGGACAATGTACCAGTAACGCTAGTGGGTGGGATAAGGGCGGCGGCTGTCGCTGCGGCTTTGCACCTGATTGCTGCCGATCGAGGTGCCGCCCGCCGGGGTGTCGGCGGCGGCAGCAGGCGCGAAGGGCGGGAGGGCGGCACAGAGGCGCCCGGCAGCGCAGCGCTCAAGGCGAAAATGGATGGGGCGTACGCTGCGCTATGACTCTGTGGGACAGCGCGCAATGTTGCAGTGAACGTACATCGTGGCGGAGGGCGGCGTAATAACGCCAGGCAGCGTGACGCGCAAGGTGGAATGGAGAGGGCGGAGGGGTGCATGCCGTGGCATGCCGTAGGCGAGGCAGCTGACTAGGGGGGCGTAGTTCGGGCGGTTCGGGCGGGAGCAGTGTATGCGTTGCCTGGCTGGGTGCATGATCACAGTGCGCGGGCGGCGGAGGGCGCGTCGCAGTGGCGCCCGGCAGCGCGGCGCTCAAGGCGTAGTGCGGGGACCGCAAACTCCGTGTGCTGCATGCATTTACAGGAGTGCTCACTTGGTGGGGCAATGAACTGATGTGGCCAGGAGGTGGTCCGTTGCAGGGCCTCGGCGCGTCTGATGACACGTCTGATGACACGTCTGATGACACACAAAGCTGTCAGGACTAGACCACGGGGTCTGGAATGTGTGTTGCACGCACGGTGGCGGACTTACAGTGCTCGCAAGTGTTGGAGCTGCAGCACTCTGCTGACGATGAGCATGCGGGTCAAGGAGGTTGTGCAGGGTACAAGCAGGCGCGATGGAGCGAAGGGCTCTCCGGGCAGGCGTTGTGTGCCTGGCATACCAACAGCAACATGAGCAAGTGACGGCACGGTGCGACACGTGCGTTTACGGTGCAGTAGGCTGGTAAGCCATCAGGCGCGGGCATGGTAGCAGGCTCGGGCATGGACACGGGCATGGGGCACCAGGAGGCACGCGTGGAGGTGTGCGGTGCACGCATTCAGGTCTCGCTGTGCATCAAGGACACTCTGTACTCCTTGTACTGGTAGTATGTGCTGGCAAGCAGGCAAGCAGGGCCGTTTGCCGTGTGGCGCTGGAGCCTCATCGGCTTTGGCATTTTTTTGTAACGTTCCAGGCGGCGAGCGCGGCCACACGAAGACTCGATCCTTGCCTTGCTGGTCCCGACCACACACCTATCACGAAGTGTCATCATGTAGCGTTGCGTCAGCTGCCTGCCTTTCACGTCGAAGCCGAGCTCGCAGTTCCCTTCACGCGTGCACAGACATCCACCGACACCAGGGGGCAACCGACGCAGCCACCTTTCTTATTCAGCTAAGTTCACGGTATCAGCTTTGCGGCACCAGCGCCTGCGATCTCATCAGCCGATCTGCACCCCGACACCTGCTTGCCGCACCCTGCCACCCTGCTCCTATCTTTGCCTGCTTGCGTCTGTTTCAGGCTTGTATTGCCTACTTCCCGCACCGCATCAGCAACACCTACACACCGGCTTCCGACCGTGATACTCAACGGAGCTCCCCTGTTGGCAATTCCAGGAAGCGTTCATTGGTCCATGCGCCCAAGTCCATACACCTGGTGGCAAAGCGCCGGGTGCGCCTCAGGCTGCACACGTGCTCTCGTACAGTCAAACGCCCGTTCCCATGATCGGGCCATGAGAGACCCCCTGGACCGCGCATACTACGCCTAGTGCTGACAGGACGTGAACTGCTCAAGACGAGCACTGGCTTGGTACCTAACCTCCAAGCAGTTCTTCCCAGCTAGGTTGACGCGCCAGCCAGTCGCTGCCGCTGCCGCCTTGAGCCCTCCCCTTCCGTGCCCCACCCCCCCTCAGACCCCAGCGGCGACACCAGCGCAGACAGGGGTACCGCTTCCCCGCCGTGGCGTCCGTGTACACCAGCAGCGGTGCAGCGGCAGCAGGCGACTGCTCATGAGGACTGTCGCCGCCGCTGCCGCTGCCACCGCTGCCACCTCGTGCGCCAGTGCCGGCACGTCCAGGCCCCGCGGCCGCCCGCTGTCCCTGACTCTGGCCTTGGCCCCGCGCCACCACCCTCCCGCTCACGTCCAGCTCGCCCTCCAACACACGGCCCTCGCGGTGCAGCTCCTAGGCAAGGGGCAGGAGACAGGGCCCAAGTAGTATTGCTTGTGCCTACAGAAAAGTGTATGAAAGGGACAGGGACAGCAGCAGCAGAGTGCGGCAGCAAGTGCTGGACACGCTCAAATGTGGACAACAGCACGCGGGTGCCGCGCGGCCCGCCTTTGCCGTCGGTAGTTCCCCGCGCCCCTCCTCCCTTGTGTTTCCACCACCCACCTGCAGCAGGCCCCCCACGAAGGGCGACAGGTACTGCAGCGCGTGCGCCGGGGCGGGGGCCGACCCATGGGTCTGGGCCGCCGCCGGAGCAGGGGAGCCCCCGCCCCCGCCGCCGCCACGGCCGCGGTGCACCCCCTCATCCTGGTCCCCATCACCGCTATCGCCGTCGCCGCCCTCCGGTGCTTCCTCTGTGTCTATGTGATGCTGGCCCGTGCGCCGGCGGTGCTGCTGCTGCTGCTGCTGCTGTTGGAGTAGCTGCCTGTTTCGCGCGGCCCTGAGCTTGGCCCGGGTGGCGGCCCACGTGAGGTACAGCTGGTCCATGGCGCGGGTCATGCCTGGCGAGGCGGGGATAAGGGTGCACGCGTAAACGCGGGGACACGCGGGGATAAGGTGGGGCGGGGCGGTTGGGCTGGCGTGGGGTGAGCGCATTTGGTGGTTCAGCCTGCTCACCTTCATGGGTGCCAACCGACTGTTCCTTTGCAGTGTGTTGGCTGGACATGGTAAGGCAGCGGCGGCAACAACGCGTGGGCACTCCACCCGACCAACTTGCGCGGACAATGTGCGCTGCTGCTAACCCTCTACCACCCACCCCCCATCCGCCCACCCACCTACGAACAGCAGCCTCTTCTCCTCCGCCCGCTGCAGGGCGCTGTCCCCAGCCATGGAGTGTGGGAGCAGCCCGTCCTCGCAGCCCACCTGCAGGGGTGTAGCATTGATGGATTGGTCAATCGGTAAATTACTATTAATTCTTTGTTATATCTCTCGTCCTTGTGTGTCAATGGGCAGCAGCCCGCCCTTGCACCCCACCTACGTAGGGGGTGGGGGTGGGGGGTTTGGGTGAGAGGGTGGGGTGGGGGGAGGAATGCGGTGCCCCACGCCCCACCCACCAGCAGCACCACCCTGAACTCGAGGCCCCTGGCCCACTCCCACCCTGAACGCACATACCGCTCCCACCATGCATGTATACACCGTACACGACGCATAGTACTGCCCACACTCACCAGCAGCACCACCCTGAACTCGAGGCCCTTGGCGCCGTGCAGCGTCAGCAGCTGCACACGGCCGCTAGGGGCCTCGGGGTCAGCTGCAGGTGAGGCGGCGGGGGAGGCGGGCGGTGGTGACGCAGGCTCTGGGGCCCCGGCAGCAGGGCCAGCGGAGGAAGAGGGGCTGGCTGAGATCGCAGTCGTTCCAGCTTTGCCCCGAGCGGACCACGAGCGGTGCGGAGAGGCGCGGGGCTTGGGTGCCGGCCTGCTGCTCGCTGCGGTCGTCTCCTGTCGGGGGCAGGGAGCCGCAGTGGTGTTGGCGAAGCTGGTGTCAGCATTCTCGTGTACTAGTACCTGCAGCAAGTTGCGTGGCCTATAAGCGCATCCATTTATCCAATATATGCCTGAAGGGCCTCTAAGTTGCGCAGAAGGCCGCTGACAACGCTAAATGTGCAAGGGACCCTACCACGTCACGGCTTTGTGTTTAGCAGGGTCGAAATGTGCAAGGGGCCCGAGCTGACGCATCTGTGTGGCCCTGTTACAGTAGCAACATTGCAACTTGCCACTTACATATTGTCTTACTCATTACATCTATTACGCCTTGCGCCCGACGCACTACGCTCACCCCCGCCGCCGCCGCCTCCACCATATCCCTCACGTAGCGACCCACGTCCCGCAGCAGTGTCAGCGGCGAAGGAGCGAGATGCGACTGGTCAACAGCCCGGCCTGCCTCTGCCCCTCCGTGCCCCTGCTCCTGCCCTGCGCCCTGCTGCCCCTGCCCGTCCGGCGGGCCCGTGTGCATTAGTTGGAGCCTGCTCCACCCGAAGTGCTGCACGGCCTCACGAAGCTGGTCCAGGCGGGCCAGGTCGTCAGCTGAAGGGAGGGAAAGGGTGAGGGCGGTTACCATACACAGTTAAAAGCGGCCGGGGCCGTTGATGCTCTGGGACCCAGGTTTTGCCTTGCAGTGAGTGCCCATTCGGCCTCGACCTCATCTCCACCCCCACCCCCGTCGCCCCCACCCCCAGCTCCGCATCCGTAAGACATCCTACACAGAATGCCCCTCCACCTTCCCTGTCCCAGCCCACATACCGCCGCTCCCTACCGTGGCTTCAACCCCGCACCAGTAGCCTGTAACCCTCCCTTCTCCCCGCAGCCCCCTCCACTTCCCCAACCCCCCCTTTCCCCCTCACCCACGTCCAGCCGCTTCCTCTTATCGCCATCCAGCCCCATACCAATCCCTGCACCGGCCCCACACCCAATGCCTCCCTTCCCTCCTCACCCACGTCCCGCTGCTCCCCCTCCTCGCCCTCCAGCCAGTGCCCGTAGCCCGTGCCGCGAACCACCGCGTCAACCAGGTCCTAGGGGCTTGGCAACAGGCAAAACACATATGAACTGTAGCAATTGCAGCTCCTCCAGGGCAGCGCAGCAATTGCAGCTCCTCCAGGGCAGCGCAGTGCCGTAGTCATATCAGGGAAGCATGGTGTGACCGGCTCAATACAGACTTACTCTGCTGGTGCACCCACCACCGCCCCCTTGAGCTGTAACTGCAGCTTTCCCAATTCCCCGCCCATCGCCCCCTGCCTTACCTCTGCGCTGTACCCGCAGCAGGCTGCCACGTTGAGCGCCACCACCAAGTCACGAAGGAAGCTGGAAGGGCACGAGCAGGGGCAACGGTGTTTGAGGGGCGTACAAGTGTACTGGTACACAGAAACCGCTCCGCCGCGTTCCGCAGCAACGTAATGCTCTGTGCACCAGTATCCCCTTGAACCGCTTGTCAACCCACGCCCACGCTGCCCGGTCACACTCTGCTGTGCCCCGGCAACCTCCAGATTCACCTACGGTACACACTCACACCGCCCTGTTGCACCCTGCTGTTAACCAGTGCCCTCCTCATGCACTTCCCCACTCACACGACTTTGCCATGCCCTGCAAACCCCAGTTCCGCTGATGTACCAACGCTACTCCGCCGCACCCTGCTGTGCGCCTGTGCCCCAAAGGACCCCTGACCTGCATTGCCACTCACACTATTCCGTCGTACTCGGCCGTGTCGGGTGCCAGCTGCAGTGCCTCCATCAGCGCGCGAGGGGGCGGGGGAGCCAGCGGGGCGGGGAACGCCTCGTTGTCAACCACCAACTGCAAAGAGGCGCATTTTGGGTGGAGGGGCTTATCGCGGTCGGGCGTGAGCCAGGTGGGTGGGTGGGGGTGTGGGGAGCCAGCGGGCGGGGAACGCCTCATCGTCCACAACCAACTGCGGGGCGGTGGGTTAGGGGAGGAAGTATTTCGGCGTGTTGTCCACCTCAAGGCCGCCTCTGCCGCGTGCTGGCCTCGCCATGCTGACAAGCCTTAAAGGTTCGCGGCAGATCAGCATGACTGCCGTAATTGGCGCTCCTACCCGTCCTCTGCGGTCTGCCGACATACAGTGCATCCTACCACTGCAAACCGTCGCAGTGCTCACCCTCCACGGTAGGAGTGTGCCATACGCGGAACAGTGGAAAATTCTCACTGCGTTCATTGCGTCCCACCTGTGCACACCACCACCACTGCTCACCATCCACGGCGGGTCGCCCGCCATGAGCCGCGGCATGGGCAGCGGCCGCCGTATGGCGCTGGAGGGCAGCGGACACCACTCGCCGCCGCCGCCGCCGCCACTGGCACCCTCCCCGCCAGCCACCGCCGCCCCCTCCGCCACGCCCTCCCACCGCCAACCCTCCACAGCCCCTGCTGCCGCTGCACCCCCTGCCGCCCCCGCCCCGCGCCCCCGCTGTTGCACCTGCTGCGGCACGTGTACGGGCTGGTGCTCCGGCGGCGGCGGCACTAGCAGCGACATGGCGTCAGCGACCGCCGCCGCCAGGTCAGGCGGCGGCACCGCCGGGTCCACAACCGCCCAACCCGCGCCACCACCGTCGCGTCCGCCACCCCCACCCGGCCCGCCTCCTACGGGGTACCGCAGCAGCACCCGCCCGCACGTGTCTGCGTCGCGCCCCTCCTTGCCACCCTGCTGCCCCTTCCCCCCCATTTCCATGATCACCATGTCGCCGAACAGCAGCTGCCCCGCTGTCAGCTCCTGCTTTGCAACACCGCCGTACTGCCGGTGGTTGGGGCTGTCGTACCGCCGCAGCGCCTCCAGCACGCGGCTCGCTGCGGACATAACAACAGCAACACATGTACCGGTTTGTATGTGAGAGGCTAGCAGCTGCCTGGGTTCTTGCCTCCTGTCGCTGTCACGCTGGACAGTGCGGCCAACACCGTGCCAAGTGTGTGCTCCACAGCAGACAGCTGCAAGACGTTCGTGCCTTGCTAACGGTCCATGTCGCATGCAACCATCCGACTCCCAACCGTTCCAACCGTTCTAGCCGCCCATCTGACTTGGCGCGATGCTCCTCTGCGGCCGCGTGCGTGCCCCTGCGGCGGGCTTACGCGGCCCCCAACCGTCCTAACTGCCCAACCGCCCAACCACCCCTTTCTCACTTGGCGCGATGCTCCTCTGCGGGCGCGTGAGCACGCTCGCCAGCTGCGCCCCGCTGGCCGCCAGAGGCTGTGCGGCGATGCGCAGGAAGGCGGACACGTCGCCAACCTGCAGGAGGGGAGGGCACACCCCGGGCGGGACGGTGGCGGGGGCGGAGCAGGTTTACGGAGGCTGGCACCACACCACCGTTGAACCTGGGTCAGAGGACCGCCTGGTGGGCTCTGACTGTCTGACACATTTCCTCCCTTTCCTGACCTCAAAGGTGCAGGCGTTTTGCTGTGCACCGTGCCGTGACGTGCCCTTTGCCTCCACCCTCGCCTACCTCTGTGTGCCCCCAGAAGGGCGTGCTCTTGGGCAGGGCGTACGGCAGCCCTGCCGCCTGCAGCGCCTCCTCAAGCACGCGGGACTGCGGGGGGCAGGGGGGACAAAAGTGAGAGTAAACTCATGTGGGAGATGAGGAGGGGGAGAAGCAGCAGGAGCCGCAGGCGGCCAGGTCTTGGTGAGATCCAAGTTACAAAACACATATACACACACACCAGCATCTCTCGTTGTCCTTTTGGTCTGGGCTGTGCGACTTGCGCCACGCCCGTGCGCAACTCCCGCTTACTCGAGGCTCACCCTGATACCCACCCCCGCCCCCACCATACCCTCCCAATAACCCACCTGCCGGTTCACGCGGTACAGCACCGCCACGTCGTCCAGGCTCAGCGGCCGGGCAGCCGCCTCACCGCCACCGCCCTTCCCTTCGGCCCCCTGCAGCTGCCCAGCCACCCCTGGCCCCGGCCCTAGCTCCGACGCCGCCACCAGGCGCCGGATGCGGTCCGCCACCCAGGCCGCCTCGTCCCGTGCGGTGCCCAGGGTGACCAGCGCCACGGCGGCGCCGGGCAGCGGGGGCCGCACCGCCTCCAGCCGGGTCAGGCGGGCCAAGGGGCCGGGGGATGCGGCTAGCGCGTGGGGCGGGGCGGGGGGCGGCGCGAGGTGGTGCTGGTTGATGAGGCGCTCCGCCAGCTCCACGATGTGCGGGAGGGACCTGCGGCAGGGTGTTCGAGCGCGTACGACAAAAATCAGCTTGTACTGTGGGTCTTCACCGCGGGCCTTTATCGGAGGCCTCGCCGCTCCTGCTCACCCCCAGAAGTCCAAGAACCCAGCACAGCAGCACACGCTTACAGCGCCAAGTACCGTACCACCGCCCGCGGTGCCGCTAGCAGCCCGTCAGGCAAATGCCGTGTCCGTAAGACCATGGAACGTGGTCCCCGTGTCCGTTGGACCTTGCCACGGTCCACCCCGTCACGCACACATGCACTAAGGCCCCCTACCCCACACGGCCCCCGGCCACCAGCTCCGCACCTGTGGTTCCGCTGCAGCGCCAGCGACGCCATGCCGCCGCCCTCCACCCCCAGCCGGGCCCCGCCACCTTCCTGCCCCGCCGCCTCACCCCCCGCCCCCATCCCAGCACCGGCCCCAGCGCCTCCTGCCCCACCCGCCGCCGCCCCCGCCTCTGCCGCTCCCGCCGCTGCGCCCTCGCGCACCCATCCCGGCAGCGCGCCCCGCCACGTGTATATGGACTGGTTGGCGTCCCCCACTGCGAACACGCGAGAGCCGCAGCCGTGCAGCAGCTCCAGCAGCGCGTACTGGGGCAGGTTGGTGTCCTGTGGGGTGGAGGTGGGAGGGCGGGGGCGGGGGCGGGCATGTTGCCTTGAAGGAATACACTGTTGCCTTGTTGTCTTGAGTAGCGAATGGATCATTGCATGTGACAGGCCAAGAGTACAGGGTACGGCAAGGCATACGCCAGATTGGCAGCCCGATGCCAATGCCAGTTGCCGATGGGTGTGTGACGGCAAGCGAAGCGGAACGGCACCGCGCCGCCAGCAAACGCCATGCATCCTATGCACGTCAGTCCTGACAGGTGAGGACAGGCCAAGGCACACCCTTGCGCACCTGGAACTCGTCCACCAGGATGTACCTTGGGAGGGGAAGGGTCGAGGCAGCACAGCATGAGCACCAGATCTCTAGCGTGACATGGCAGGCTGAGTCTGCAGATAGGCAGCTGCTACATGCGAGCGCCTGGACGGCAGTGGACCCTATGTCTTACTAGAGCACACGCCAGCAGCCATCACGTGCGGCGATGTGCACCTGCGTCAGGACTGCGCCGTCCAGTGCACTGCAGAGCCAGTATGCCAGCACCACGGAAGCAGACCCTGTGCTCGCTGCCAGGGCAGTGGCGGGGTGTACCTGGCCCGCTCACTTGTACTGTGCCGCTGCCGCGCTCCGCGCCGCCGCGCTCTGCTTCATGAGCGCCACCGCCAGCCCAATCAGATCGTCAAAGTCAATGCTGTTGGCGGCCGCCAGGTCCCTGTCGTACAGCTGTACGGCACGCAGGAACAGCTGCAGCTCGCTGGGCGGACCCACACGTCCGCCGCCCGCAGCTGCACCCACACCCCCACCACTGCCGCCGCCGCCGCCGCCCTCGGCGCCTCCCTGCTGTCGCCCAGCGCCGCGTCCGGGCCTCAGCCGCGCAGCGCCCTCCCCCACACCACCCAGCGCGAGCTCTCCACCTCCCACAGGACCGTCCAGCTGGCCCACGCCACCATCCACAGCCGCAGCCTGCTCACCGCCGCCCTGCGCTGCCTCCTGGCCCGTTGCAGGTGCCACTACGCCTGTCCCCCCTGCAGCCCCTGCTCTCAACTTCACATGGCCGCCCCCTGCACTGCCTGCCACCCCGCCTGCAAGCCCTCCGCACCCCGCGGCCTCCCCCGTCCTGCCCCGGTCTCCATCCCTGGACCCATGCATGCCGCCTTCCCTGACTCCGTCCCTTGGGCCTCCGTCCCTTGGGCCGCCTTCCCTGGCCCCGTGCTCGGCCAGCAGCGCGGCCAGCGGTGCGCAGTGGGGGCCCAGCAGCACCAGGCGGGCGGCCAGCTGGTCGGGCGACAGGCCGGTGATGGTGTCGGTGCGGTTCTTGACGAACGACAGCACCTCCTGCGGCAGGTCGTGCGCAGAAATCGCACCGTTGGCCATGGCCAAAGGACGGCAACTCGAAAACAAAGTGCATACCACACATACCTTGCTCTCGCAATGCTGAAGGACAGGGCGTGGACCGTCACCCGTTCACACGGTAGAACCTGGCCGTAATCTGCTCTTGCGACTCTTCATGCGTGAAGGTTTCACCGCTTGAAACTCATGGCGTGTGCTAGCGACATGGCGAGCATACGCAACATACAGCTAAACCGCCGTACAAGGATCAACACTGCCCCAGCATTCTGCATGCTCGCTATCGGGGTTAACAGCTGTACAGAGGCGCATACCCTCCGCAGGGTACCCAAGACCGCTCCACGCAGGGCGGGCAGGGCTGAGAGCTTGAGGCGCGTGGGTCCACCCA